>JAUESH010000015.1:1796966-1813102 GCA_032275165.1 Synergus magnus | reverse complement strand
GATTCCTCAAATTAGACAAGGAATTACAAGTTTTTATATTTCAAAAATTATAAATTCTCAATTATTTTGTATACTTTCGAAATCCTTTGATTTGAAATTTTCTTTAATCCTTTGAATCTTTTTAGCAAAGGGTGTATAAAAACGAGAAATTAATTGCGCGCAGAGCGCGCGAATCATAATTGCTAGTGAATATTAAAACAGGAAGTTGTTACTTTCTTGTCAATTTCCTCTTTTTAAAGGTTCTCATTGCCCCTTCCCCTTATTGAAGTAGATATTTGAACATTTGCTCTTCCACGCCTTATTTCAGCTGTTCATTACATTATTTCTCTTTCTGGCTTGAGTGTGTAGTATACACCCCGTTGATATTACCGGTAGGCCGTAATGTGTGGGACATGCTATATATCAGCGTCACGCTGAATTATCTCACAACTGGATATATAAAGTCTCGGTGTACGCCGTTAATTGTTATTGTTATTTGTCGTTCGTTAAAGACGCTGACGAGTGAGGAATTTCACCAAGTGTTTTCGGATTGTTTCTTCTTCCGATGTATCTACATCTGGAATTTTTCTGAAAGGGACGCCGGGCCGACGTATTGGACCGTTAAGAAAGATCGATCATCACTTAATTATCTTTAGTGAGCCGTTAATCATCTCGAAGGACCACGACCTGTTAAATGGTTCGAGTTTGTAGAACCTCGATCTCTATGGTACCACAAGCCTTGACATGATCGATCGATACTAGTTAAGCCTCTCAATAGAATTCTTCTCCCTCTATCTTTATTATTTCTCGAGCATTCTTTAATCGATGCTAAGCCAATTTCCCTTTTCGAAAATCGAGCTGAATAACCTATTGGAATTTTTCATTCGTTTTTTCCTTTATGGAAATGTAACATATGTAAATGTAATTCCTATAAAAAAAATGTAAACCGATATAAATCTGCTTTTAAAGCTCATTGAATTTTTAATGAAAATATAATGTAGATAATTCCATGCACGGAAAAAAGAAAATGAAAAGAAATGGTTGAATTTATCATTTAAAATAGTCAACATGCGCTCTGAACGCATTTTTCCTGGAATTTAGTAAGTTTTACTATTTCAAATTGTAACTTTTGCAACGAAAATAGCAGGGTTTACAATTTTCTTAGCAAAAATTACAATTTGAAATAGTACAACTTACTAAATTAAAAATGCGTTCAAAGCGCATGTTGACTATTTTAAATCGTAAACTCAGCCATTTTCTTTTTTGCGTTTGGGAGTAATTCGTATCAATTAATTGCCTTAAAAATATACACTGCAAATTTGTTTTTGAAACCTAAGACGCAACAAAAAACAATATATTTAGTCATTCACATAATGAAGACCCTTTTCCTTTCACTACTTCTAAATACCTAAATCGATGGGCGTAACCATATTATAAAATGATGATAACTCGTCAGCTGTCTATTGTCATTGCGAATATTCCATCAGGCGCTTTCCAGCAAGTCATAAATCTATTGCTCAGCGTCAATCAAGAGACAATGACTAAAGATTATGAGCCTATGTTAATTCACTTGCTGGCTAGTGTGAAGAAGCTTAAAGCCTTGAAAGTAGCCGCCTGCTAAGTTGAGGATTAGCCGCTAATTGTTGCTAAGGAATTGGATTATTCGTGGGAGACTAACCGGTGGGATTTCCTTAAGCCAATTTCGAGGGAGTCTTTGGTTGATGTCCAGAAGAGGAGGGATAGATTTTCGGTAGTTAATGCATCGGTGGAAAATAATACATTAGCTTCGAAAGCAAAGCCAATAGGTCAAAGAACTTTTCTCTCTCTTTCTCTTTCCTTTTTTTGTATCTCTTATTCTTACGCTTGAGTCTAAAAGCTAAAAGTTAGAAATCTCAAGGGATTCCGTTTCTGGTTCCTCTTTTTGTGCTTCCTCATCTAAAAAAAATGGGTGGTCCAAGTCCCTTAATCTCAAAATCTTTGCACGAAGGTTGTGGCACCACAAACATTTTGAGAAAGCAATCCATCAGGCTCGTTTTGCCAAGTAGTATATTTTGACAATTCGCGACCCTAGAAACGTCATTCTTATCCCAAAATTGGGATAAAAACACTGCTGAGAATTCGCACTCATATTAAAAGTCTCTATGTATAATTTCCCAATTTTTTGAATATTTTTCTTTGAAGATGTCCCTGTTTAGAAATTGTTTACAGCTTTTGCAAAAAACTCTAACTTGAATAATGATATGAAAGAGTTTACAATTAATTAAAAAATTAAACATTGCCAGCTGCTTTTAAACTGTGAAGAAGCTACAACAAAAAGAAATCGGAAGAGTTTAAGATTTTTCTCTAACTATTGATTCATATATAATGTCGATGGGCGTGTTCGAATATAATTACGAGTGCAACCTGCCCAATCCTGAGACTAACAGATTTTCGAGTTTTGATCTTTCCTTCGGTATCTCTAATCCGGATAATCTGCAGCCCTCTGAGAATATAGCTGCGTCACGTCAAATGGCACCAAACAGGCACCAGTCAAAATCAAACTTTAAAGGACCATACTTAAAGATTGCAGATCAATCATCAGTTTTTTTAGATGTGATTTGCATCAATTTTATTGTATTAAATCTAGCAGCCAATAGCCATTTATGCACTTATTTGTGTATCCAAAACCGGTTCCGTTTCTGCGTTGACCAGCTGGTCTCGATGATGATCATGGCTACTGATTCTAATTGAACCGGTCGAGATTATAGTTGGCGCTTAGGAGCTGACCTCTAAATATTTTGGCGTTACCGATTAATAAATCAAACCAAACGCGTTATCTAGATAAATTTTATATTTAACTTCTGATTTTATGGATCCTTATCCTAACCACAAGCGTTGGTTAATGTTACTTCATTATCTAATTAGCAATGGTCTAATAATTATTACATCTACTTCTATATCCATTTCTCAAATGTAACTGCCGTTTACAACGTTTATAAACGAAAATACAACAGTAAATCCCATCATCTACAAATAAAAATAAAAATAATTTACCAACAGTTTATATTTTCGTTTATAAGTGTTCAAAATGATAATCAAAGCATTAATCAGTCAATAATTTCAAAAGAAACAATCATAAATTGAAAACAGATTAGATCTTTTCGTTTATAAACGTTGCAAACGGCAGTTACCCTTTGTCAACGCTTTTACTATATCCACTAACAATAAGTCCACCATCCCCGATAAAAGAAATACAAAATAAGAATTGCAGATTCTTTACCTCCTATTGATTTGGTTAGTCATTGAAATCCAGGAAAGTGGTTTTCGAGAGCACAAAGACTCAAGATCTCATCTGAGACGTCTGGTGACTTTTGCGTCTGCGGTTACCGCGAGGAGATATTCGCTCATCGTTTCGGCGCTGTCTCTTTAAAATTCAGAGTGGTCGTGCCAGAAAAGGGAAAACCAGTTGGATGACCGTAATAGGCAGGTCGGTGACGGGGATAGAAGGATTAATTTGAGAGAATAATAATTATTGGCGATCAACGGCTGACTGATACTACTGAAAGATAAGCGAGAGGTATACGAGCCCTTTTGTTTCCAAAACGATCGGGGCGGCCCTCGTCACTCTCCCGTTTTCTCTCGTCTCTCGAAGCATCGATTTATCTCCGGTCGATCTAATAATTAATTTTAAACGCAATATAATTGGTCCGCCGCTTATTCAGGCGGCGCCCCTCTGTTTCTCGCGGGTCGATTAGCCAGCGCCATTTCAACGGCCCTTAATTGACTCGTTCCCGCCTGAAAAGTCTTACTTCGCCTCCAGCGATCAGTCAGTCTTAAGTGGAGGCCTTCTATATACATGTCGGGTAATCTTACTCTCGCGGTAGATGCTACTCTCGTTCCTCTAAACAGGTGCAACTCCTTACTTCCTTGGATTTTAACTAATCCTTTTACATTTCCAAATGCAACAAAATGTGAATAGAAAAATAAAAGTTACACTTCCAGCGGTTTCGAACCCATTAGCCACCATCTGCTTCTCAGATCATTTGCAGATATACATTTCAAGAAAATTATCTACAGCTATTTTCAGACAAAGAAACGTTTACTTTATAGCCAGCCTAATTTCTTTGTTACTACTCAACTATACTTAATGTGCTACAAACCTTATTAGTTGTTTATGTCTTTTTTTACGACCGTTTATTTTGCCTTCTTGACTGCAAAGTTAAAATCTTTTGACAACATATATCGACATATTTGAGGAATTATTACTACAAGAGTGTCTTAAAACTACCTGATAATTCCAAGGTTTTTAAGTAGGTATACTTTCTCTCTTTTCTTTGATAACCTCACGACACAAATGGCTGCAATCTTTTTCACTTATTTCCAATTGATAACTGTTCTCAACTACGATATAAAACGTTCGTATTCTTCGCTCCATATATTCTTCGATTTCTCGAATATCGCCAACTCGTCAAGTCGTCAAATGCACTCTGTATAGTAAATTCACAATATAAAGAAGTCTATTAAACTACCCGACGAATGAACAATAGTCATTCGTATTCCATGATGTGCTCTCTTCGCTAGTTGCATGACTTCCATGTAAAATTGATCGGGGATCGAGTTTATTGCCGACAACAGTTATCCACCTGTAACCTGTACTAGATCGTTACTTTTATAAATCTCTTCAACCAAGCCTTTCGCGAGATTCTTCGGCAAGGACGTATCATACGTTTATCTCCCATGGTTCACAATAAATTTCAATAGAAAATTGCGACGCTGTCAGCTTCATTTTACATCCGAAGAATCTTTCTGTAAACATCTATTTGCTTGGAATTCCTTCACTCAAAACTCAGACGCAATAAGAAATATCGATGATAATTAATTCACTGAGAAAACATTTACATCTGAACTGAAAACCCTTGTCTAATTAAGATAGGCTTTAATTAAAAGTGAATTTATAAAGAGATTATTATTTTACTTTGGTACCATTTAAATATATTCCCACTTATCTTTCCATTTAATACTTTTGAAAACAACATGAAATTAATTTCCCGTGGATTTATATACTATTTGTTTGAATTACGGCAGTGATATGAACTGAACTATCGTGAGTGACAAGGGGTACCACGAGTTCTTTAAAATTAACTGTTTCGCAACCATAACTCTACTGCCCGTCACGTTCGCCTTATTGATCCGCAGGATTGTGGCTATCACTTTCATATTTTGCATTTCAATAAATTGGATTGGATCTTTGCCAACCATTTGCTAATAACGTATATTTTATAATACCGTACACTCCAAGAATTATGTGCACTTAATGTGATTTATTATTTAATATGGCATTTGAAAATTAATGCTCCGAACGTACATCAAAGGATTCACTTGAATAGGTTCTCTATGAGAACATATCTAGCCATTTGCTCAGAGGTAATCTTCCATCTGTATACTTTACGAGATGAATTGCCATTATTTACGCTCAAATTAAGAATTTAAAAATTTTTAATCATTTTAAAATCGTCTAAAATTGTATTTTTCAATTTGCATGCACATTGCACAGTGAATTAAAAATAGAATACGTAATCAGTTAAAGGATTCTGAATCAGAGGGTCTACTCTTTAATAACAAATTCCCAGTCATTTCCTAGTCTAATGAAAAAGTGTTTTGAGAATTTAGGATGGGTATAGCCAAGGGCATGAGACTCTGAGTGGGTGTGAGAAAGGTTAATTAAATACGAGAATTGGTCCTGTTAACAAGATCGCTTTACGAGGGTCGATCTTTTGCCATCAATTAGAATCAGAACACCTGTAATTGGATATTCAGTTGGCGACTCATCCGCCTCTCTTTATCTGTCCCTTTTCCTCTTTTTCTCTCTCCGCGTTTCACTCTCTCATTCATTCTTTCACCTCCTCTCCCCAGAATAAAAAGTCACATCTCCAGAATTTCAGGTGATCCGACCCAGCTAGTTCCCCCCACCTCCTGAGATCTCCACGAGGCTGGTGCGATTCCGAGTTTCGATTCCTGTTTTTTATTTATTTATTTTTTTTTTACTTTTATTCTTATTTTATTTTTTTCTCCACCCATCCCTCGCGCCGTTTCTGGAATCCACGCATCCTTTGCCTCTTTTACCTTCTCATTCTGTTCTTCTCCTTCTTGCATTCGCGCATTAAAAATGTATCAATCTCGGCAGAAGAGTGTTTTGTAAGCCTGGGCACGAACCAGAGGACGTTGTGGAATGTCCTTTAGGCGTCGTAAAGAATAACGCCTTCGTCGATGATACTTCGTCGATGATTCTTCGTCGAATTGGCAGGTGAAGTACCCTTTTCTCCATTTTTAGGCATATTTTCAGTTTTATTTATCGTTGCTTTGTCACATATAAAATCTACTCCACTGAATCGAGCTGATTTATGCCCGATGTGTTCGACGAAGTATCGCTGATTGCTGTAATTATTATGCTGTTCGCTTTGACAAGAATTAAATATGGGATTAAATACGAGTGCACCGACAACTGTCGTGGTTTGTCGAATCGATAAGACGAGGCGGTCGTGATGGTGATTGCATATTTACATTCTCCAATGCCTGTTCTTATTCGATGGAAGTGTATTTTATCAAGAACCGCCGAGAGGTTTCACTACACAAACAGCGGAGTGAGTAATAGGCAGGTGGAAAAGAATAGTTCTTATTTTACAAAGTAGTGTACATGTGTATGTACATGTGTATGTACATGTGTATTTGTGTGAGCGAACTGTGTATTTCATTTTAATAAGGCATTGTTCATAAATAAGTTTTACTACTTTGAGCTATGCTCTAAATTCTTAAAGTACCACTTAGCTCTGAATCACTGTCGACTAAATATTGACTTAAACATGTTTTTCTATTTATTGTGCATATTCATTTTCATAATATTTATATTAGGGATATACTTATGAAGTATTTAATTAATTATACTTAATAACAAATAATTAAGAAATCCGCGTGTTTCAATATATATATAAGTGATAGAAAAAATCCTGTTTAAAATTAAAACAGATTGAGTCATTGAATAAGCACTTTGAATTTTGTAGCGCCGTATCGTAACTTGCCTTTTCCACTGAAAATATCGTACTCTCCTCATCCTTCCTACATGAAGGACGATCATTTATATGCAATAGAAGTTATTTAAAAAAAAACACACGTTCAAAATAATGTAATGGAGAGAATATAATTGTTTCAGTAGTGTAAAAAATTGGAAGTTTTCTTAAGAGATAAATTGAAAAGAAATTTTAATTCACTGTTTTCACTATTAGATGGAAGAGAATGGGCGTGAAAAGTTTAATTAACACTAGAATATTAAACTTCGTACTTTATAATATTCATTAGTGTATTTAGAAACTTAATGGAGCTTTCATTCCTGCAATAACACATGACCTCTATGTTTACAACACATTTCTGACTCATAAGTAATTTTAAATGGCAACTTCGATTCAGTTAATCCAATGCAGTTTACGTACCTACTAAGGTAAAACCTGATAATCATCTCGTTAAATGCCTCTTTGCCTTAGAGATCAGCAATTGCTATTACGTTTATTTTAGTATTGCTCATTCAGCAGATTACATTTCCATTTCTCTCTTATTTTGTGTTAAAGATTTAAATGCCACATTTGTACAAGTCCTGAGAAATGCATAGATCACATTAGGTCAAGTTTAAATAATTTGAGAACTTGGTACCAATTGTGATGCTATTTAGAATTTTTACAGTTCAAATCTGATCGCTAATAACTTCGGTATTTGCTTCTTCAAAGTAAAATAACATACTATGCAGTAAATTGTAGATCAAATGTTATATACATGAAAAAAGCAAATTCCGTAGTGAAAAAGTCGAAGAATCTTAGGTACTTATTTCGTATTTCATAATGAATAGGTTCTCAGTTTTTACGTGAGTACCGGGGCCATATCGTGATGTTCGCAACACATAAATATAATTAAAATACACGCGATTGCTTCATTGATAATAATCGTATTTGAATGCGAACATATAATACTTCGAGTCTCACAATAAAAAAATAAACACCTCAATATCTCCCACTATTAATTTTAAAAAAACTTTAAGTGTAAAGGTCCCGGTTTTCTCCTGAGTTTACCTATATTCTATATTATTTCAGCATTTTTATTTGCTAGTCATGCAGTTTTTGATCTACTTCTTTAAAAGTAATTTAAAAGAAATTGGTTCTGAAAAGCAGGAAAAGCAAAGGAAGTGTCTAAATCAACATCAACAATAAAAAAAATAGCCAGAGGATGATTCTTGATACGATGATTTCAAAGATTGTTAAAACCCAGCACCAGATAAAATCCCCAAAACGCAATCAAAATGAGAAAATAACAAAAAAACGCAGTATTAAGTCGCAAAAACTTGGGTCACTTTAATGATAACATCAGTTTCCACTCTCCTCGGACCGGGTGCACCCAAAAGAAGGAGTGACAAAGACAATGACAAGAGTCTTCCTCGTCTTGCCGTCCAAGCCGACGTTCGTCGTTCGTCCATCGCATCGTTCCGTTCGTGTCCTCTTCATGTAATTTGTATCGGAACATCGGAGAAGCGAGGAGCTGTCGGCTTTGACCAAAGAACGATTGAGATTCGCCTATAGTCCTCTGCGTTCTCCATCAGGAGGAAAAGACAGAGAGAGCAAGATTGAAAGGGATGAGGGTAGGAAAAAGAGAAAGAAGAAATGGAACAAGAAACTGAGTGAAGAAAGAAGAGCGAAATAGGGAGAGCGCCATATCCGGAGTGAGATGGAAGAGAGGGTCGTCGCCTGGCTTTATTCCGGAATGGATAGGAATACACAAGACACAACCAGCTCGATGGGCCTTTCCTTGTTCCCAGCAACTGATCTCTGCCTGGTGCGGTTGTTCCGCGCGCGTACTCACCGCGCTGCGGCTAAAACCTCTTTTTTTTTTTTGCTTTTTTGTGCGTTCGCACTACTCGCCCAACAGAGGAGCGCTTTCGCTTTTTGTATAAGGCCGCAGGCGCGGCCGCTTGCTAACAAGCGCGGAATTGTGATGCGGCTGACACTTTAGTGATGTTCCTTCCCTCGTTTTCGGGAGCCCCGCGAACCCCGGAATGGGCTCTTGGTCCATATTCGGCGTTACGTAGTCACTCTCTGGCCAGATTTGCCGCTTAAATGGCGCGGCGGCAAGAAAGAAAAAGAGGAAGCCCGATTATTTACATCCTGCCACTCGTTTGTTCCACCGTATAACACATCAAATGCATGTTTTATTCAATCCGACAGTAGATGAGTGTTTCTCCGGACTAGAAGCGTTTATATTATACGGACTGATGTGTCGTTTATTATCCACTCGATTGTAAAGTCCAGTGTCCTTCAGGCTTCTTTCAGTTTCAGGTGTCTCTATGTTGTTTAGATGTACACATGGAAAAATGGACTCTTATATGCGCATTATGTCAAGAACTCTTCTAAATGAAAACTGTAGCATATAATTAATGGTTCATATATATATATATGAACCATTAATTTGACTTTAAAGAAGCACCATTGACATTCGGAAGAAAACAATTTAGACTTTCCTAGACTTACAAGAATTAAACCAACATAAGCCAACTATAGTGAGATCATACAAATCTTCACTTGGGCCAGTAGAAAGAAATAACATACCATCTAGTTGATTGCTCAATTCAAGAAACCCCCACTCAAAATGTATGGAAAAGTTTTTCGGTCAAACTGGTCCTTTACAATTGTTCAGCATTTTGGTACATCACATGAAGCTATAAGCACAATAGCAACGCTAAAACGCTGGGACAAATTTTATACTTTCATTTGGCACAACTGCTGCGCCATCAGGACAGCAGACGCACTGTACCAACCATTTTGGTGCAAATGTCCCAAAATCAGCGAAGCTATATTGCTCCTAATCTGTAGATGACTGAAAAGGTTTGAACGTTCAAATGAACGAACTTTTGTATTAATTGCATTTTAAACTAGAAACAGTTTTAAATTACTGATTCATTTGCACTGAAAATAATTATATATGAAAGAAACTTCTAATGCCTATTGTTATTTTTTGCTGGAAGAATATTTCTGGATAAAATAGAATTGGAAAAAAATATTTCGTTCATTTGAACGTTCAAAACTTTAGGTACTTATCCGTAGTACAATTACCATGGTGCACAAAGGTTTTTTCAGTGCTGTCCATTTGTCCGAAAGTCATTTTCTGCACATTTGGTGTACTTCGCTAAGCCAATAAGTATGAGAATCATATAAGGAGTGTTGGCTTGTGCAATGATACATTTTACTCGAGGGGTTGACAACTCGTGAAATCAGGTGTACACTTGCACTGAAATCTCCTGAAGTCACTTGAAATCTCTTGAAATCATTTAATTCTCCTGAAATTTCTGAAGTCACTTGAAGTCATTTGAATTCTCCCGAAATCAGTGAATTCACATAAAGTCATATGAATTCACTTTAATTCTCCTGAAGTCACTTGAATTCTTTTGAATCACCAGAAATATCTGAAGTCATTTGAATTGGCAAGAAATCACGTGAATTCACTTGAATTCTTTTGAATCTGAAATATCTGAAGTCATTTGAATTCACAAGAAGTCACGTGAAATCATATGAATTCACTTGAATTCAGTTGATGTCTGGCGTCATTGAAATATCCTGAAATATCTTGAAGTGAGAAGTAAGTGTATACCCGCTTGGTCGAGTTGTCAACCCCTAAAATAACTTTTAAATATCCAAAGCACTCATCAATCCTGATCTAAGAATGGAAAAATAAGCAAATGTGTGAGGAAAACTGACAATAAAACGAAGCGGAAAATTCGTAGCAATTATTTTCCCATGGAGAGTATATGCTGAATTTAGTATAATACTGTATAATATATCAAAATGATCGTAATCCCACGCTATGTTGAGATCAGTCTTGAGTGTTTATGTGATTTTTTGCGCTACTACTAACGCCACTAACGACCATCACTAACACCGCAACTTGGTTCTAACTTGCAACTTAGTTAAACCGGCACTAGCGCCTGTCTCCTTATGGTAATTCAGTGACCGCTTCATCCGTGGAGGTGCTTTCCCTTTCTTAGTATAGCCAGTAAGGCCGCTTTTAAGACTAATCCGTTAGGTATAAATGGATAAATTTAAAGTAAGAGCGTGTGTGTTGGCGCTGATCCTGCAAATTGGATGACCGCTTCTAATAATGGCACGCAAAGGCTTCGTCGATTCTTTCAGTATTGAAGAAGTTTACAAGATTTCTCCAATCAGTACACGGTGTCTAACCGGTGTAACGCGATAGAGCACCTCTTTCGCTCTTAACGAGCAATTAGCAACAGCGAGTTCTCGCCAGATCGGAAGCTTGTTAGCACTGGCGTAGAAATCAGTGGCGTAAATACAAAATGATGCCTTCAAGATCTTCATTAAATCATCAGTAATTAGCATCATTCAAATTATATTTCTTGCTTTACAACCTTGTGTTCTTATACTCATCGCGTATAGCATCAAGAAGATCAATTCGGTTCCACTTTAGCCAAAATATCTTTCTAAAAAAAAAGCTTCCATCATTCTGCTTTATCGCCATTATTATTCCTATTCATAAATGTTTCTTCTTTCTAAATTCTGTCGTATATTGTCTGTACCTACACATTTTGAATAACAGTACACCTCCCACCATGGGCGAAGAGGCCCGAAGACGCCCGACAATATAGCTGTCTCACTCATTCAGTTTTTCGAATTCAGTTGGTGCACGGTAACTCAGAATTGATGGTATAAATGAAGCACTCCAATCCGGTAAATGCGGAAGAGTATAGCATATCAGCCTTACACCTACTTTGCATCATTGATCGCGTCGATCGTGAGTAATCGATGTCCCGTAAGGGCGATTCAAGAGTCTTCCCGTTTCCTGCGGGAATTAAGGTAGCCAAACAGATTGGCTGAATAGCAGCTAAACGGTGGCGGCGCCTTGATATGCAAAAGCTGGAATTTCCGCAACGAAGAAACTGCGGAGGGCGGCAGAAAAGGAGGCCCTGATAGGTATGCCGTGCCACGAGCTATCCGGGTAATAGCGTCCGTTTACATTGGCTCTTAACGTCTTCGATGCAAACGGCATTTGTCTTCGACCTCCTTCGGTGGGAAAGAAAACCTGCATCGCCAGCAAAACGGTTCCCTTTGATCCTTCACGGTGGCGATGGTACATGCTACATGCTTTTCTTCCTCACTAGAAATCTTTCCACATTTTCCACGACATACTGTAAATACTCTCGAAGATTACTGACAAATCGGGATACTATTCCCGAGAATCCAAGTCCCGTTTTACTTTATAGATTACACGCACTCTAGACTGTATTAATCATATAAATACTAGTTTCTTTCGTGTATTCTATCCTACACGGAATCACTTTGAATAAACGAAAAAAGATACAGAATCGAATCATTATTATGAAAAGCTCTCTATTTTTTTTTCCATCATCCTAGGGTAACACTGAAGAGAATTTTGAAATGTAAAGGAACACGAGTGTCATGATCTCTAATTGGAATTTATTCTAGCCTTCCGGTTTCGAATTGGATGACCTATTCCCAGCGATTGCATAATTTATAACGGGTCTAAATGCAGGAGTATGGGATCTTTATATACCTACAAGTTCCTACATATGATCTAATCTAACTCGTCTAACGTAAGATCAATATCTTTCAAATTGCGCTTAATTGCTTCTCATACTACATATGATTATGTTGATTGATTATTTAATAACATACACAAATTCTACCACTTACTACTTATTATTCAATTCGAGAATTATACATAGATTTTAAAGAATAACTAAATCATATCAACCAAAGATCTTTGCATGAACTATAAATAGAATTATTCGAGTAGTCGTTTATAATTATCTCAAGTTTCAAAATTAAATCATTAACATTTCAACGCTTTCGAGCCGAAGACAAAGACTCAAGCATTCCAAATTCTCCAGGGAGAAAAGGTTCCAGAAGTAAAAACTGAAACGTCTCGAGCTGGACCTATAAAGTCAGTCTGATTCCTTTTCACGGGTTGAGGCGAGAAACGATCGCATTTTGCGAAGATACCTCCCGTCCAGATCCAGCAATGGATCTCTTGAAGAAGCTTCCGTGAATCGCGTCTCCTTAATTGTCTCGTCGACGCTAGGATAAAAAGCAACAGGCCTTTAAGTGAGCCCTGGGTCCGGATACGGAGCGGCATATCGGGTTAGGGTACAAAAGTGGTCGAAAAACCGACGGGACTTTTCGGATCTCTCGGAATGCCGCGAACCTTTCGCCGCATTCAAATCGTCGCCGCTTGGCTTTCGTGACCACATGTGGATTGACGTTGAGGGATGACACGGACGCATCTGAGAGCTGTCGCACCGTGAGATTCAACCATCGTCCAGAATCGGGTTGAAGGCAGAAGGCAACGAAATCAATGCAGAGAACCGAAGAATTTTTTTCGGATCAGAAATTTTCGTCGCTTTCATGCACTACTTGGGTTTAAAATGATCTTTTTGCAAAACCAACTGCAGGAAGCAGTTCACAAGGAATCAGCAAGACTGAAATCTTTTTACTCTTCGACAAAACTATTTTCAGAAAGGAAGTGCCTATTCGATACGAATTTTACGAATAAACGAATATTTTGTAATTTGATTTACGGGACGGACAGAACCGTAAATCTGCAGATATTTTGGAATTATTGTATTAATCTAAAGTTAAATATTACACCTTTTTTTATTGACTTTCGCTCATTTTGGGATTGGTTTTAAAACGAATTTTAAAAGCTATTTCGGATAATTTGAAACACGGGGAAAGGGCCCAAAGGACAAGGGCAAAGAATTGCGTCAACGGAGTGATAAAAGAGCACACATTATGCATACCGTGTAAGTGACACACATGAATAATTCATTCTAATAAAATAATGCAGCCGGGATCGAAGAATACGCGGCTCCTAAGCAAAAACCTGCGGAATTGCTGATCACGTGCTATGTATAACGGTATTTGGTTACATTTATTTGAAGCACTTAAGTATCTTAATAAAAGAAATAAAATATGCGTAGAATTTTGCCTATATTAAAATGTTAATTTGACAAGTTTTAAATTGCTACTAGTTTTAACTTGTAGAAATTAGATACAAAGTATCTTTCATGCCAATTTTCAAAAGTAATAATTAGTCAATTAAATAACTAATTTATGTTTTCACTAGCAACATTTTTCTTAATTATACAAGAACGTGAAAAGGAATCTAATTAACAAGAGTAACAAAATGTTAATCTGATTTTAAATTAGTGCTCTATTTAAAAATAAAATTGCTTTCTAAAGTGCCACATTTCCTCGCAATCTCGTCTTACGCATATCCAATACCTGAAAATAATTAATTCACTTACTAATTAAATAATTCCAGAATCCTAATTAGTGATATTTTCAGGCGCAATCGGCTTATTTGTGTCTCAATTTGCAAGACATAATCATACCAAACGATTGTAAAAATTCTACCTTTTTAGAGTGTGTCGCTTAAATTAAGCAAATATAAAATTTAAATATCAAAACTTTCTCATTTCGATCACATACATTACGTAAAAGATACAAAATATGCTTCCATATATGAATCGAAAAATACCAGACTGGCTAAAGTCCAATTACACCAATGTTCTAAAGCAAAAGAGTAACCCTCCTTTGCTTCCAAAAACAGCCGAGGCCATTTCTCCTTCATTTTTATATATGTGAATCGATACTCAGGACATATTCGGTATTCCGAGTATAATAAAATTAATATCGTTACTTTCATGTTGAAATGGAAAAAACGTTTCGTCGGTGGAACCGAACTTTGTTCACGAAACACGTAAAGAGCGTTTTATTGCGGCAGTTGCCAAGAAAATGCTGGCATTTTTAACGAAATATGATATTTAGCCGATAAAATTTTATGCCCGTGCGTCGTATACTCACTCTCCTTCCCCTTTCATCCCTGTGGTGTCATTTTAAATTCGACTTGGAATTGGCTTCGTCGTTGCCATCGACTGTCATTTACATTCTAAGTTAAGCGCATCGACGTAAAACGGGTCGTTTCGCAAAATATTGTGCCTTCTGCGAGAAAAAGAAGGAGGTGCTGCTGATCACAAATCATTTATTATTGTGCTAAATGCCATAAAATTGGACTTTAAAAACAAAATTGATTTTATACCGTTTATTATATAGTCTTTCAAAGTTTAATGCATTTGCCTTTTTCTTTCTAGGCGTTTGTCAATATTTGCTTGCTTTTTTTATTACAGGCATTTGCCACAATCTTACAACACACAGTAGAAATCCATTACTGCTTTTTTCCAGAAATTTGTAAGCCCCTTTCTTCCAAAATCGAAATTGAAGTATAAAAAGAGAAAAAGAAACTTTAGAATATTCCCCGCGGTGTAAGAGGACGAAATACGTTTTTGAAGTACATTCTAAGGGGTTGAAAGCTGAAGCGGATGTTCGTCGCGGAGAATGGGTGATGGGTCGTAAGGGATAAAATCCCATTTTCGAAACTCGATTCCGACAGTCGTCTTTGCCATAAACACTGTTTCAAGTCGAGAAAATAGAATCGTCCCGATACCATCGTGTCGCGGTCGACCAATCGAAATCACGCCCTTTCAATTTCCGCCTCGAGTAGGAAAAGAAGGAGACAAGACAGGTAGGAAAGAAGAAACAACAAACGTGATCAGGATGCTCGTCGAGGGAGACATTGTATCGTTTGACCGCAATCGGCTAATCCAAGATGGCTGTTCTTAATCGAAGGTGGACGCGGTTTCAGGATTTATGGATTCCTAGGGGGTTCCTCTTGCAAAATTGTCTTGTTTATCGTCAAGAGTTTTAGGTTTACGATTTTCAGAGGCTCCTCCGGTCAATCTTATTTACTCGATTTATTGTTTCGGTTGCTCGTTCTTTTATATTATTTTATATTGTATTATAGTTTCAAGTTTCACCACTTGATTTTAATAATTTTTCTATTTTCATCACATACTTTTATTTATGTGCTTTAATTTGATGAGAAACAAGCCCATTTGAAATAATATTATAGGGAAGGTAGCGTGGCTTAGATTAGAAAAATATGGGGCAACCATATCCATGGTTGCTGTAACCATACTTATGGTTGCTGCAGCCAAAGTTTGGTCAGCGCAACCACTCAATTGCTTAGCTTAGCCATTTTTTTGGTTGCGCTGA
>JAUESH010000015.1:1785593-1796866 GCA_032275165.1 Synergus magnus | reverse complement strand
GCCAAAGTTTGGTCAGCGCAACCATTCAATTGCTTACTTTAGCCATTTTTTTGGTTGCGCTGACCAAATTTTGGCTGCAGCAACCGTAAATATGGTTGCCCCATATTTTTCCATTTGCATGGTTGGCCCAACCATATCTTTTCTCTCTGTGTATAGCGCATCGGACCTCTCTTTTTATTTCATGAATTAACAAAAGAGGTCCGGTTTCTAGATAGCATAAATGCAAACTCAGAGTCCCTACCTAGAACCTTTCAGTCATACTTCTAAAATATTTTATCGGATTTGAAGGATTGTAAAGTTTGTCGGGGAATTTTATTGAGCGATTTAAAAAGATCTCTATGATTTTAAAAATATTTCGTAGAATTTAAAAAGATTTCTAATGTTGTCGTAAAATTTTAAGGGAGTTCAAGAGATTTTTTTGATTTTTAAAAGGTTTTATAAAAATTTTTAAGGATTTCATGGAATTTTATGAGATTTCTAATAATTTTAAGGGATTGTAAATGTTAAGGAATTTCAAGAGACTTCTAGGAATTTTAAGGGATTTTAACGAATTTTTAAAGATTTCGAACGTTTTCGTGAAATTTTTAGGGACAAGCAAACCAATACGCGCGCGATTATTTTGTTTTTCTTTTTACAACTTCAAGTCATTCAAATCAGGTTTGTTTGCAATAACAATGTATGCGAGATTTTCGTGACATTTCGTAACACTACTGTTTTTTAGAGAGAATTAAGGAACTTTAGAAAATGATACATTAAAAGAATATTTTTCTTCTCAATCCCTAAAAGTGGAGCTTATTTCAACTTAATATCGATATCTTTTGGTCCCGAAAGGATAGCAGTATTTTATAAATACAGTCAACTCCCTCCAGATTTCCGGGATGCGAATCCCGCTTCAATTGGTATCGCGTCGAGAAAAATGTCGCCGTTACGCGTTGAACAATTGAACATTTTGAGTAGTCGTGCTCTCCGGAGAGTATTCTCAATTCGCGTCAGCGAGTCGCGGGTGACGGGAGGACATTGCAAAAAGAAGGCGAAAAGAGAGCGGTGAACGCCAAACATTATAATAAATCAGCCGTGCTCTGACGTGAATGTAAAATTGCCGGAACCGATCTGGCCATGTATAACACGATGGTTGTAGGAAGGGACGAAGGGTGGTTGGTGGTCGCATGATCGCAGGATCGCGAAGAGAGATGGAGCAGAGAAATCGAAAGAAACAGAAGTAGAAAAATCTAAAGAGAGAAAAAGAAAAATGATATGAGGAGAGAAGGAAAAAGGGAGACAGTAAAAGAGAGGGTGAGAGAAAGGGAGAAAGAAAGAGGCCAAGGGAAATGGGCCATTGTGAGAGTTATTTGTCATGCTGCCTCCGAATCTATGGGGTTTCGAATCATCGCTAGGGTCGTTCCTCGCGCGGGCCTATTGGGACATTATCGATGGTTATAGCATGTAGTAAGCCCCATATGTAAAGAAAGGGGATGAGCTATCATAAAAGCAAAAGACATTTCATATCTCTGTCGTCACCGGCACTCGCTTTTGCTTTCTGTACCTATCAATTATCTCTCGTATAGGGAAGGAGGATTTCAACTATCTATGGAAAATAAATGTGAATAAATAAATAAATGTGAACTGTTATTAAATACCAGTTCCATAAAAGCTTGGTTAATATAAAAAAAAAAAAAAAAGAAAAAACAAATCATCAGACAAAAATTGACGGAATCGCGATTGAGTCCCATTGAAGGGCGTAGGCGGTTCCGACAAACCAATAATAATTGAGTTGCAGGCTGTACAATACATCAAAACAGCTACCGCCTAATGAATCAACGAACCATAAGCTGCCCAATTCGATTTCGGCATCGAGATTCGATTCCATAGGAGCATAATCCCAACTCGTGAACCAATTTTCAATTAACATTGTTTATTTAAAGTTTCAGCAATTTTATTTTGTTTAGTTTTACATTTTTACGTTGATTTTTCGCGACAAACCTTTTCGGCATGAAAATATTTTACATTATTTTTATTTTAGTTGGAAAAGTTTAAAAAAGATAGAATTCGTCAGTATTATAGATTTTGTTGAATATTCTTTTATTATTTAAAGTCGGAGTAAATTTATTATCTTAAATTGTCTTATACTCTATATTATTGTAATATATTACCTTAGGTTGTTTTAAATTTTTTAAATCGTGAGACCCTGAAGTGAATTTACATGAAATCTCTATAAATACGTTTTGAATTCCCCTCTGATTTAATTTGTCGACACCGGCGACAATCTAATATCCATATAGATGGCGTGAAAATGTACTCGGCCAGCGACGGCAAGCCGTCTTTCATCAGCATTTAAATTGATAGCTATTTAGGTAAAGTTAATGAAAACAAGACATCAACATATCAACAATATTGCGCAAGAAGTATACTTTACATATTTCTTCTTGTGCCTTGCTCAATTCAATTAAACATTTTTCAAATTCTTATCTTTTATCTTCATCTGCTTCTCATAGAGAAAATTAAGTAATACTACTTTGAATAAATTAGTGGTACTAAGCTTGCTACAAATTAAAGGAATTGATTCAGACCAGTTTAACATATCATTTACTTAAAATTAATTCACAGAACTACTTTTAAAATATAGAAAGTAGAATTTAATAAATTGTGGAAAATATTATCTTGTAAAAGAAACAAACTAGAATAGATGAAAAAAGAATAAAGTTTGAAGGTCTTCGCATGGAACGATGGAAACGAAACTTGAAGACTTCATTATTTTTTAGGAGAGAAGTGTGCTTTCTTGTTAGGAGATTCTTTGCCCAGGGCGACGAGAGATGTCTTGTTAAAATTCTCTGAACTGCATATAGAAACACCAGGTCGTTTTGTTTCGATTTTACAAACCAGAACGGGTACCTAGTGTTATAATATACTTTGCAATACCTATAAAACCGACGACTCAATTCCAACCTATGATTGCACTTGTCCATAGTGTGGCTTTTCAGAATTAAACTAGCCAAAGAATTTAACAGTCAAATTTAAATAATGTTCCTTAGGGCTTAGGTTAAAAAAAAACACAGATAAAAAAAACCAAAGTGAAAAAATCTAAATTTCGAAAAGCTGCTGTGCTGAAGCACTAACAATGATTTATATTTTTGAAAGATATTATGAAGACAATAAACCCGAATAAGTTTCTCGGAGATACTTCCCTGCTCGTTAAAATAATAGAGTAACAATGAAGTAGGTAATTAATTACATTTAGAGGGACTGGTATCCTCTCGGATTCAACTCGTACCCTAATCGTGGAGCCAATCAGAGAGAAGTTAGTGGATACCACCCCTGGGAAGGAGATTTTGGCAGGGTTTGAAACTATACTGGGGATAATAGTCGTAGAAGGGGATGGCACAAATTGGGGTCTTTCCAGGGGGGAGTAAGTTCCTGTCGAAATTTATCGAGTGGAAAATCATGGTGCGCTTCTAAAGTATTGTCTGCCTTATCCGAAGCGACTATCGACATATTGACAATGCACGAATCGACGAGTATATCTCAATTTTAACTTCCAACATAAATCAATCACATTTCAAGCTCAATTTGCATGACAAGTTATCAATTTTGAAAGATTAAAATGAACTAAATTGATTAGTAATCATTACTTTTATTATAATAACTTCCAAAGAATAATTTTTCTGAGTAATAAATTAAAATTGTAAGTCTTCAAACTAAAAGTCTTCGAATTTGGGGTAACTGCCGTTTGCAACGTTTATAAACGAAAAGGTCTAATTTGTTTTCAATTTATGATTTTTTCTTTTGAAATTATTGACTGATTAATGCTTTGATTAACATTTTGAACACTTATAAACAAAAATATAAACTGTTGGTAAATTATTTTTATTTTTATTTGTAGATGATGGGATTTACTGTTGTATTTTCGTTTATAAACGTTGTAAACGGCAGTTACATCGAATTTGAGAGCCTTCAAATTAATTCCTAACAATTGAAATTTACACTTTTCAATACGGTTCTTATATAAAAAGTAATATTGAATTTAATTTCCTTTGTTTGAATAACTTCGTCATCGCGACGAATTGTGATATTTTAGCCATATTTAAAAAAATGTCCAGGTGTTTGAGGTCCATTACGAATCCGCCATGACAGCGAAGCCAACAGCCACTTGGGTGAGGGTGAAAAGAGGAGAGTGTCTGAAGGGATGATGGTTTCATAAGTTATTGATTGAACGGAAGAATGGGGTTGGAACTGTTTCCATGACAACGGAACCTGCGCCGTGCGAAGAGACGTTTACCTTAATGCCCGGGAATTACGGGACGTGATTTCACCCTCTTCGTGGAGGACGCTTTAGCGATAATGTAATTTTATCTCAGTATTCCCTCACTCTCAATTCCTTCCTGACCCCGCGCCGCCAACCCCATCCCTGTTCTCCGCCCTCTCAAAAAACACAGATAATTCATTAGCTACTGTCCTCGATGAACGTTAAAGAATGCAAAAGCCATCCGGCTGAATAAGTAATATTATATATATATTATATATTATGTATATTAGGATGGTCCAAAAAATAATAATAAAAATAATTGAAGGTGCTCTCGAAATTATTTGTTCCTTTTGAAGAAAAAATAATGTATAACTCTGAGCTAAAATCAAAAATAAAAAAGTTTTTACAGCTTAATGCCTTCCTTATTTTAAACTTTCCAAAAAATATCAGAGGGATTATTTTCTTGAATAATATAATATAATATCTATGTTATAGATACGTCGCTGTTCTTTTTCTCACACTTGGCCATTGAGAAAATTGCACTTTCCTCACAGTGTGAGGAAAAAAATGGTGTGAAATGAATATCTTGCGTTTGAAAAGACTAAAAGGTACTTTATTATAGGTTAACGAATTCTTCTCGAAATTCTCCATTTAAAAGAAGACTCAAATGCATTAATTAATGTATAAAAAATCATATTAATTTTTCTAAAAATATAATTTCACTGTTGAATTCGCGATAAGAATTCAAAAAAATAATCCTTTCGATATTTTTTGTAAAGTCGAAAATAAAGAAGAGATTAAGCTTTAGAACCTTTAACCTTTACATAATTTTCTCTTCAAAAAAAACAAATATTTTTGAGTGCACCTTCAATTTTTTGAGCATTATGCTTTTGCTATTATTTATGGACCACATTAATGTACATCATATAAGTAAATTTAGAAGCAGATATTAATAATACCCAATATCAAAATAAATATTAAGATTGCCAAATAAGAGAAACTGCAACTGTTACATACGAGGGTTCGATTCCTGGACCAGCGAAGAATTTTTAAAATAAATTTTTAATTTTCCTCCAAAGATTTGAATAAACTCCTTTTTAAATAAAATGCAGAAATAAAAAAATTGATTTTTTAAATTTGGATAATGAATATAGTTGAAGAAATTATGGTAAAGCTTTATCCTCGACGGTAATAAAATAAGCGATTCTCAACCGTCGTTATCAGAAAGAAGGGTCAGTAATTTGTCTCTGAATGGAGGAGACTTAATCACAAGTTTAGGATCACGATTCGGTACCTCCCCACCGATCTAAGGGTAGTTTTGCAAATTGCCGTAACCGCAAGCACGTTCGACCCCTCGAAATAGGACTCCCTCAACTCCAGCCAATCCCTCGGGGGTTGTACGACAGTAGTTCGCATTAGCTAACTGTGCCCTGATTCGTCGTCGCGTTGATCTGGAAAACGAGGTAACTTTCTGAGAATTAAAGCCGGCAAACAGCTTTTCCACAAGTTTTCTTACAATGGCGGACACTATCCTAATAACAACTTTTTAAGAAACTCTCCTGAGAAGAGAACACTTTACATTTTTTTACTCATTCTATAATTAAATTTTACATTTTCGCTTGACTAAATTAGAAACAAAATATGCTTTTTATTATTTTCAATCCGAATCAATTCGAGACTCAACCAAAAAAAAAGGATTGGCTTGGATTCATTTGAATAGGAAACTTCAAGCCAACGTCGGATTGATTTAGATTCATCCGGATAGAAAGTTTTCTATTGGAAACTCTCGCCAGGCTATTTTAACAAAATGAACTCTCCAATTTCTTTTCAGAAATTGATTCCGTAAAGTAAAGCATTTACAGATACTATTCAAGTTGATACGTTTTCCGCAAGATGGAATCCGGGTTCTAGTGATAGTCCAAAAAGAGTAACGGTTATCATGAAAGTATGTAAATTGTTGGATTACGCAGCAGTGCAAATTGGAACTCGAGAAAACGAGCCAGTTTCACCATCCAGGAATATCGTCGAGCTTGTTCTACTCGGGGGTTGAATCTGGTAAAATGGGATGAAGAAGGGTAACTCGGGACCGCCTCATCAGTTATAGCTGCCATATACCACCCCAGATACACCACACACCAAGAGGATTATCCTCTGGGACACATTGTGCACAGTGGCTAAACGACGGTTCTGATTGGTTAGCTAGAACTTTATTTTTTTTTACAGTAAAGTAGACCAACGAAATTTTTATTCACTTTTGTCCTTAAGGGCACTTTTATTACTATTTTTAATCTTCTATACAAAATAAGAACCACAGTGGAAAAAATATGAAGTTATATCCCATAATGGTTTTAATCATTACTCCTGAGTAATTTCCTGAGTAAATTTCAATTTGAATTCTAAACTTACTTAAACATAGTTTAATGATGTGAAAATCATTATACGTTCTTTTCATAACTAACTGCCTTTAATTTACTGGGCCCTGGTTTGCTAGTTTGAACAGTTTCTAATCTAATTGTATCTGTGGATTCAACTTTATGTATTTTGCTTTTCTGTGCTTCTCTAAGCATATTTATATATTCTGCAGGACTTCTAGAAGTATTTGGCTCGTTACTTTTCCTCAAATTTGTGCCTGATTTTTTAATGGAATCCTTAATAGCATTGAGACGCGAACTATTTCCGACATATCCAGATATCATGCTACTACGCAGAAGAGCACTTCGAGACGCTGGTCTTTTTGCATGAAGATAATGTTTGCTTGAGCCTAATTCCATCTTTCTTTGCTCACACGGATTAAACCAGAATTTCTGGTCTTTGCCAAAATGTTCGCCTTCCTAAATAAACAACGAACCTCAATTATGTCACATCAACTTTGTTACTATTAAAGAAAATTAATAAATTTAGAAAAAATACCAATAAAGTCTGTGGAAGCTTTTCTTTCAATGTCTCTGGTAGAAAAAGACAAAGAATCCCTGCAACCATCGAAACTGATCCCAAAATTAGCATTGGTAAATTGTATTGAATTTTGCTAGTATATGCTATGAAGGGGCTTAATGTAGAAGATAAAAATCCCATAATATGAATAAAAGCAACACCTTCTCCTCTAACAACCGTCGGTAATAATTCAGATGCATATTGTAATCCCACATTTGTTGCGACATTGATAAATAATCTCCCAATCATTGCAAATGCAGCAAAGTAAATTCCGATTGGTACACTAGATGCCCCAAAACTTGCCAACCCCGAAAGCATCATTGAACCGACAAGACTCCATTTTCGGCCCAGAAAATCGAGAAGTAAAATTATAATAATTTCAGCCGGAAATTCGGTTGCTGCACCAACCGTAAACGTGCTAAAGACATCCAATCCTAAACTGTCGAGGCATCGTATGTGTCCATCGTATACCATTTCCATTATGCTCCAGGAAACTGTTAGCAAAATTGTGAAGAGTCTAGAAATATAAAAACAATTATATTTCAATAATTATTAGGATGGCTCAGAAAATTTTAATTCCTTCGATTTGTGGTGACAACCCCCAAAAAGCTTCCTTTTGCTGAAAAAATAACTGTGAATTATTCTCAAAAAGGGTAATAAAAGGAAAGAATATAGAAAAGTTGAAAACCCTGCCCCAGTAATAAAATAAACACCTCTTTTCAGAAAGTTCAAAAATACGTTTTTTCGTTCAAAAAGGGATGTTTTTTTTATTTCTGGGGGAGTTTTTTTTTTCATCTTTTCTATACTTTTTCATTTTATTACCTTTTGTGACTACTTTCTACGATATTTAGACAGAACTAGAAATTTTTTTTAAAACTTATGAGAAAATACGAATTTGTTACGGTTGGGGTGGTTTAACCCCCGTGTTATCCTTGTTCAAAAAATTTGAGAAAAATTCAAAGTTTTTTCTTCACCAAACGGAAGCTTTTTGGAGAGTGTTCCCACAAATCAAAGAAAGTTTAATATTTTTGAGCTATACTCTAATAATTATTCAAGATATAAAATCAAGATATACCTCAGCCTCGGGGTTCTGAAAAGATCTAATAACGTGTGAGATTCATTTTCTAGCTCCTCAGCAGTTTCTATACACCCATCAAGAAAGTCTTCGTAAAGTTCTTGCGGAACTTCCGATTTATTCACTTTTTCAATATGAGTCAAAATCTTTATCGCTCTTTCAATTTTGCCTTTGGTCACGAGCCATCTGAAAATTTTTATTTAATTTCCGGAAAACTTGTCAATCAATTAACTTAATTTAATTTATTCAGAAAAAATCCATACCGAGCGCTTTCTGGAACAAGCCAAGGCATAAAAATCACGGATAAGAGTGGTACAGTCGTTATTAAGGAAAAAATTTTCCAATCAGCTATGTAGTAGGCCATCCAGGGCATTGCCATGGAGCCCAAAGTGAAAAAAATACCATAGGACATGTTTGCGACGAATGTGCGCCATTTTGGACCAATATATTCGAGGACGAGGATATACATGAGAATAAAAGAATTGTCGAAAGCGAATCCTGTTACAAATCTACAGAAGCTGAATTGCCAAAAGTTTGTGCAGAAAATGGATCCAAGTCCACCGGTGAAGCCCATTATATTTACACCAATTAAAGCTGGTACGCGACCATATTTGTCGGCCAACCAGCCGAAGAAAAATCCACCAAAAATGGCTCCAACGAAGAATATACTTTGGGCTGAATTTTGAAGATAGGCATTATCACAAACCTAAAAGGACTATAAACTTTATCCCATTTACAATATTTGTATTATTTTGTGAAGATTATAAATAGACAAGAACCCATTCTAATTCTGTGGCAATCGTAGAATATGGAACGTCTTCAGTTGTATAATTAAAATCCCACTTTTCGCACTTTTTCATGGGCCAGTCTGTTTGAGGGACTCCTGCTTTGATTATGTCTTCTATTGGTAAATCATAAATCCAACATCTGGAGTATGTTAATTGATGAGACTCGTAGGGTACTTTATCGATTTTGGGAATAGCCAGTTCTCTTAAATTTTCGATAGACATGTTTGTTTTGGGAAGTTTGCACCAATGTTCTTGAGGTATGAGGGTGATGAAAATTTGCGAAAAGAGGACGAAAGCAAGGAAGCAACAAAAGGGCAAACACATCATGAAGAGGTACTTTTGGTAGAGTCCGAATTCTCCTAAAAGCAAATAATTTCTTGAAGCTTTTAAAACGTCATTCAAAATTAAGACTTGAAAGCAATTTTATTATTTAGAACAAATTTAGTTGAAAAATAAGATTACTGACCCAAATTCAAGGGGAAGTTTATAAACAGAACGTTTAATATAATTATTAGAATAATTAAACAGTATTATTTTCTAATTAATTTTCTCTCTAAGGTTACATATTCTGATATAAAAAATTACCCATGTAAAGTAATAAATCGTCGACAGTAACAGATTCGGCACCCAAGTCCAACTCTGAAAGGATTAGTGACATCGACCTCATTTTTACTGATATTTTTCCTACATAAGTTCATTATTCCACAACCTATTCGTAAATTATTACACTTATTTATAAATTCATATAAATTATAGATGACACTATACTGAGCGACCTGAAGATGGCTATCCTTCAAATCAATTTTTTGTTTTGCGAAGTCTTTTTCAAAATTTAAAAATATAATTACTGAACTATTAGGCTGCTTTAAGGGCATGTGATACTTTACCATCAGAACAATTTAATTTTGCCAACATTATGTTTCCAATAATAAATATTTGTCACTAAAACTAGGCCATTTACCTCAGTTTGCTCGAAACCGATGTAAATAGCCTAGTTTTAGCAAAAAATATTTTGAGATTAATCTTTATCTATACGAAAATAAATTTAAAAAATCCTTAATCTTTTCTGTAAATGTTATTTTGACGTAACGGAGGCCAAATAGCAGGATACCGACCTCTAGGGTCGGTAGGCGGTTCCGCAAGATCTGGTTAATTACTGGAATTAGTGACAACAGACCCTTGAGGAAACGACATGTGGTTACGTTTAGGCTTGGACATGTTCCGGATTCAAATTTCGCTGTACCTTTCGTCGAAAACGCATAAGCCGGCATCGGTACAGCTTCTTGGACAGGACACGTGGGCGTGGTCCATCGTACTGGGTGGCTGGGATAACGCAAAGTAAACTCTCAACTTGAACTTTGAAAATTAGCAGACGCAGAAGATTTTCCCTAATCCTATTTGTAAATTTATTCTTCTACAAACACCATTTACAAAAACAAATATATTTTAAGATGCTTGCAGTTCTAAAGCATCGCTATAGCTTTGAATTCAATTTACATAAATTATCATAAAAATATATAAGAACGCGATTTTACTTAATTTTAATAAGGCAACTCGACAATAACAAATTTTCAGACTGCCATGAGTGTTTTGCTTATTTTTAAGCCAAGTGCAATGGCAATGTGTTGCGTTTGCTCGAACTAATACTCTATATAACTCATATTTCATCTAATAAAAACACACGCTTCTTGTAATAATAAATATTTTTTGCTAAAACTAGGCTATTTATCTCCGTTTTGTCCAGATGGAGGTAAATGGCCTAGTTTTAGTGAAAAATATTTATTATTGCAAACGTAAAGTTGGCAAAACTAAATTGCTCTTATGGTAAAGTATCACATGTCCTTAAAAGTCCTATAATTTAAATTCAGATAATGGAATTCCAACACGCCTAGCCTCGATTCATTTCAACCCAAACAATCTTGCCCTCTTCCAGTTTCACTATTTTTTCGTTTCTAAGATGAGTAAGAAGTATTTTAAGACCAAAAATAAAAAAATCGCTAGGCTCATTTTCGAAATAATTTAATTTTAAAAGTGAAAAAAATGTTTTTATTTACAAAACATTTTTTTTCGTAAATAAGGTTGGCTCTTCTTCACAGTTTTCATGAGAAAAGTGCGCAATTTATACTATTAATTTATACTATTAATGAAATTTAAAAAATCATTTTTTTTTTATTCAAAAATTTTCTTTTTATTTAGAAATTATCTTAAAGGTAATTTGCTACCACATAGAAGATTTTTG
>JAUESH010000015.1:1750400-1766427 GCA_032275165.1 Synergus magnus | reverse complement strand
CAAAAACTGAAAACTCATTGAGTTTGAAGGAAGTGGAAAACTTCTGCCAAACACGTGCAGAGAAAGCGCACGCCACACGCGGCATGACCGATTATTAAAATTTACGAGACAATATGAATAATAAATATAAAGTTAAGGGTCACAGCTATAATCGATGTTTGTCCGAAGTTGCGCTTATTTTGTAAATAATATTAAATTAAATAAATTTATGATCGATCTCGTTAATTTAAGCCAGCTGCGATAAGAATACCGGTCGCACGAAATTCTCACTCGCTCTTCGACCAATCGCGTGACCCATTTATGTGTCGATTCCTCGCCATAGTAATTACCTCCTCGAGATAAACTGTAATTGCAAATTATTGGCAACATATTAATTTCAACAAAATTATCACTTGTAAAGCATAAAATCAAGGATAACTTTTCTTATTAAAGAGAGTTAAGTGGGTCATTTTTCGCCTGATCATGTAGATTATATAGATGGAATTTATGAACGATATTTTATAAGGGAACTAAAAGTCTGTAAATTACAAACAAAAAAAATATTTTATATAAAAAGCGAATTATACTTGAGTGACTTAAGACGAATGAGTTATTAAGCGTAAAATCAGAAATTACAAAATATCGTTCACAACACTTAGACATTGTAAAGAAAAAAACGATTATACGATCATGTAAAATTAACGCCGTTCTCATTTTAACAACCTCCAACTATTTTATGAGGGAGCCATAAACATTAATTAAAATAATAAATGAAAAGGGTAGTCTTAATTTTTTGGTTTGCAATTTAAATCTTGTTTGACAAGAATATACAGATATATACGTTGCGTTGGATAATCTCCTGCACCCGTGTAGAAATTTTCATATCTTTCCCTATTTGAAGTAGGGAAAGATAGGGTAGAAATTTACAGACTTATATAGTAAACCGTGATAACAAATTATTTCTAAAAGTAATTTTTTTTTAAATAAAAAAATAAGTATACATTTTTGCCTTTGAGAGAACAATTTAGTGTAATCGCCGGTCGAAAATGTAAATTTTTGGGCCACTCTATAGCAGAATACGATTATATTTGCCTTTAGTGATTATCAACTGGTTTAGTAATAATTGTCAAGAGATAATATAATTACATTCGTTTTTCAGTTCAAACCAGATTATTCCTTAAGTACGAGTAATTACGGCTCTATATGTCTGCGGTTTGATAGCCTTTTGGCATGGCGAGGAATATAAGTTTCCATTTGATTCTTCTCATTTAAAGAAGCGTTAAAACATTCATCTCTCTTATTTTTAATCTTATGATTCAGAAATCAAAGACATTAATTATGCATGCGGACATACATAAATTCAAGCTTTAACGAACGTCTCATCTCCCACTAGAAAGTTTTATTTACGGTACAAAGTTAGTAATTGCGTTGATGCGATTGTAAATATGAGTTAATTAAAGCACGCGATATATTAGCATACAAATGACAAGTTAAATATCTCACAAATCGCGTAAGCTATCAATGTTTATATAAAGCCACCTTACACTGCATTAATTTATATCATCCAACGAGCGCACATTGTTGTTTTTATGGAAGCTGGCTGCGATAATGATAACTTCACCCATATTGGATTAAATGTTTACTAAACATTCTAAATGTTTATCAATTTAAAGGGATGCTAATTCATCTTTAACAAGTATATTTATTTATTAATTAATGATAGGTATCATAGGTGAAAATATTTTTGTATTTTTATGTCCTATACTTGTTCCTCCTCCATACCTAGTCTAAAATCCCCCGATCTGGACCAGATTCCCCGATCTAGGTCGGCCGGGGCCACAGCAAAATTTGTATACGGGCTAAACAAGATTACTTTTTATCATTATTATAATTGTTATTTTTATCACTCTTAATACTTAAAATATACGTTTTAAAAGAAATTCTGTTATTATCAATTGTTTAAATGACACATGAACACTTTCTGAAAATATCAGTGCTCATTAAGATTAGGTACTATAAACTCTACTCTTTTTTCTTATGCAATTTTTCGCGACGCTTACGCTTCCAGTGATGATTGACATAATTAATCAGGAGCGATGAGTTTTTTTCTTAAAAGCAACAACGATACATTATTGCAATTAGTACAAATATCATCAACAAAAAATAATATTCTTCAAGAAAGGCCAAAAATATATTTACAGCAATAATTGAGGCTCCGGATGCAATAAGAGCACATAGAATTTTTTGGCAATGTCTTCTCGTTTTAAAAAATCTCTTTATAACTTTAATTTCAGATTATTCAATTAATACAGGGAATTCACTTGCATCTCATAAAATATTTTCAAAATTCTTATTTTTGCCTTGACAGATTTCATTTGCGCTCGAGACGAAAAATTCTATGTGTCCTTATTGCATCCGGAGCCTCAATTACTGTTATAACAAACTGAGGGAGAGATTTCGTTTCTTACATGGCCGCTGAGAGTTTTCCCGGACCCGGGATTTAATATTAACCCCCCCCCCCCCTCCGAAAAATACTTAGTCAAATTAAGGCAATTAATTTTTTAGGGATTTTGAAGCAGTTTAAAAAGTAGAAAAATATCTAAATTGCTGGAGATTGTAAATAAAACATTTCTAAATTCAGAACCATGCGCCCCGGGTTATTACCCCCCCCCCCACTGTGCGGCCCTTGTTTCTCACAGTCGATTTCAGTTAAAAAGAAAGTAGTTTATAAAATGTTTGTAATAGAAACTGAATTCAGAATAATCGGCAAGAAAGTTACTTCTCCTTTTACATTGGTCGGATTTCAAGCGGAATGTAATGGGTGCCACCCATACGCGTTAATGTATCGTGCGGCTAGAATAACACGAGATCAACCCCATAGAAATGAAACTGCTCACTGCGGTGCGCATTATGTATTGTACTCTCGAAGTTTATACGGCGAGGGGGTAGCATGCAGTGGATCCTTCTCATCCTTGTGTAGAAATCTCTATATAAATATATATACATATATGTACAGATATATACATATGTGCATATATCCACACAAATACATTCACTACATAAACGATCTTCCCCTGCAGTTAACTCAAATTGCATTATAGAGGGCTGGTTGCGACGTCGATTTCGGGGTGGGCGTTTTGTGTATCTAGAATGGAGGAACACCATCACTCTATATGAAATATACTACATACACACATGTATAATAATACCAGCTCGTCTCTAATCCAGTATATATTCCTACATAATGCCAGGGTCGCCCGCGGATCGCGATTATTTGTTTAATGGGGGTTATTGTGTTAGGTATTGGGGTAACTCCACGAATTGAAATTAAATGACACGTGACGCCCTCGCATGATTCCCATTATATCACTGAGTCTTCCATAAGTGGACTCCATTCGACGATAATTTCAACATTTAACTGAATGAAAATTTAACGGAAAACGTACAGTTTTAATTGAGGAATTTAGGATATATTTCTGAATCAGTTTGATAAATATATATAATGACGTAGGTTTTCTCTAAGCCCATCATTTTAACTCAAATAATATAAAATATGTCACTTCTGACCTAAATTTTTTCACTAAAAAAACGAATGATAAACACGATACAAGAAAAATAAATAAGACCTGAAGATATCGAGGTCGTTGTACTTTTTCTGTACATGTTAACTTATCTTTTTGGCTTCATTATTATTATAATACAAAATGAGAAACTTTTTACAAATTAGTTTCAATTTTCATGGATAAGATTTGAGGCCACGGGTACGAGATATTTTATCTGTAAATGAAATATTAATAGAACTTAAGACGAAGATATGAAAGTTTATCTTCTTTTCAAGTTTTTCTAATTATTGCTTAAAGCTTAAACTTCTTACTTTAAAAAGCACGGTTTATAGATACAATTTAAAAAAAATGAATAGCAAATAAAAAAATCCTTTGTGAAAAGAAGGAAAATTTTATTTTATAATTACATTTCTTCGTTAGTAGAAGAGGCCAATGGCACGCTGTTAGAAGGAGGTTAATAAACTCGGTGTCAAGTTTGTTACTAGGGGTCGTTTATAGGCAAAGAATAAAAATTGTAGCCTGTGACCTCGGACGCAATAAATCATCCATCAATTTAATCGAAATGGTCGCTGTACCATTGCAGCTTATAATTCGATTGGAACGATTTTTTCTCAATCTTTCTGTCAATCCTTTCAAAATTGTGCAATCGGATACCAAAAAGAAAAAATACACTGGAAAGATTCTGAAAGTGACAAATAGAAATATTTGATAATAATTTTATAACGATAATATTTAGTTACATCCGAAAAAAAATCCATAAAATTCTGAGCTTTTTTATTTTCAAGCAGAAATTTATGCTGCGTTGCCCGGGATTTTAAGAGATTTCAAGTGACTTTACATGGAGAAACCTATAATATCAATTTTTCATAAACTGCGTTGCAATTTAGGGTCAAAATGTCATATTGAGATTTTTTATTATTAAAAATACTAAATTTTGGGAAAAATATCATATTATACATGATTTCCAGGGATTTCAAGAATTATTAAAGGATTTGAAAAGATTTATAATGTTTTTAAAAAATTTTAAGAAGTAAAAAAACTTGAAAAATCGAGGGATGCTAAGAGATTTTTTTATTGATTTTAAGTATTTCAAGGGATTTAAAAAAAAATTCAAAAGATCGTAAGACATCTTAAAAGACTTTAAGAAATTTTGACTGATTTTAAATGATTTATTCAAGATATTTTAAGAAATTTTAAGGGATTTCATTTCATTTTAAGGAATTTCGAATAAGTTAAAGAGATTTAAATTCACTTTAAGTGTTTTTAAGGAATTTCAAGGAATTTGAAGAGATTTCAATATATTTTATGTTCTACTTAAATATTTGAACAGATTTTAAGAGATTAAAAAAGACTTTAAAGGATTTTAAAGAATTTCAAGAACTTGGAGGATCACTTATTAATATATTTAAATCTCTTGAATTCGTTCGAAATCCTTCGAAATTTCATACGTAAAATAAATTTTTTTAATTTTCTTAAAACAACTTAAAATATCTTGAAATTCATTTAAAATAATTCTAAATGCTGTGAAATCGTTTAAAACATTTTGAAGTCTTTTCAAATCCCTTGGAATTCTTTAAAATTTCTTTAAATCCATTAAACTTCCTTAAAGTTACTTAAAATATCTTGCAATATAAAAAAGAATGCAAAAAATTTAAAAAGTTCCAAAACAATTTCAAAATATCTTTAAAAAATCTATGGGACAAATTTACGATGCTCTGCAAAATTTGGTTCTTTCTTTCTTTTACTTTTATATACGTAGATAGATACAAAATGTAAAAAGAATATAGTTCATCATATGTATTTTCTCTTCTTGGGAGAATATAACGAATCAGACTTCCACACAAGTTTGTCCTCTTTTGGAGAGTCTCATTACACATCAGATACTTCGATTTGGCAGTTCCAGACTCCTACATATAAATCTTACTTTTCCCTATTCTTCACCTCTTTTGCTCGTTAGAGCAAAAGTGATAATTCGTGGAGCTGACGCAATTTTAAATGAATGTAACGTTAGTAGATGACTGAGAAAAACATGTTTCTTTTTATGTGATATTGTGAAACAGGGTAAATTCGTGAAATATAGAGATGGTTGTATGAAAGACGAACAGAGAGAGAGAGAGAGAGAGAGGTATGGCTGCAAGCGAGCTAAAGCTGACGTAAAAATCTCGTCAATTTCGACAATAAGAGAATTTAATTAGGGAAGTTTGTGGAGCCTATATGATGGATTAATGAATATCTCACACCACCCTTATGAAGAACCTCTTTAATAAACTGTGACGACTGATAGACTAATGAACTGCTTTGCAACCTCTCACTGATGTTACATCAGTTGTCATGAACGGTTACGATAATAGACTCTCATTTCAACACTATAATTAACTTTTTCGTTTATTAGGATATAATATTTGCACGCGATGATGATTTTGAGTAGATTTTTTGCTTTCTAGATAGTGCGAAAAAATGTATCAAATTTTAGGAAGTTGACGTCATAGCGATAGTTCGTTTCGTAATAAGATGATTAAAGTTCTCCCAAGTATATCATAAGGATGACTTTCATTTTTACAAAAAAAAAAAAAAGAGAAAAAAAAAACAGAATTAGAATTCTAAAATTCTTAATCATATTCAGGTTTCTAGACATTTAGATTTATAAATCAGAAAAATTATTTTGCAAAAGTGTACAAACAGAAGTTCATATGAATCACAAAACAAATGATATGTAAATTCGCGTAAGGGACACGTTTATCTGTGCCATAAAAAAGCCAATAAAACCGAGCATGGAACGACGATGGCGTCGGTTCTTTTTCGCTCATATGCGACTTCCGGTTTTCCCGCATTCTTCTTTGTCCCCACTCGTTTTCTCTTCTCTTCTATTCCTTGGTTTCTATATGTATATTTCTCCCCTTGTTCGCACGACACCGGAAAGATGACAGCGCATATACATCGTTCTCGGCATATGTATAAAGGATACACACTTATCTCCGAAAGAAGGGGTCACGGAAGAGGAAAAAGTCACTTTTTTGTCTCGCTTTTTCAGTTCCACCGTTCTCGTTACAAACCCTCGAGAACCATTTTCCAGAAAAGAGGCAAACCTAGGGTGAGAAATCGTTTTGCATATTGTGTGGAATTGATCTCTCCTTGTTTTTCTTTATTTTTTTTATTTCACATTCTTCAATGCCACGCTATAAGGCGAAATAGAGGTGATGCATGGGTACAATGATTGCTCAAATTTTCGGATAATGTGGCGCCTCTAAAAAAAAAGGGGGTCTCGAAATAACGAACGTATCATTATTTTCATTTAGAGATTTACGCTAGAAGAAGTGTAAACTATTTTTGTTGAGTATACTATTTATATAAAATCACCGAGATAAATATTCTATTCAATATTCATGAATATTGAATAATTGTATTTAATTGTATAGAAAAACAAAATTGATTTAATTATTTCATATAAAGCATCTAACAAGTGTCAATTTCTTTAGTCGATGATGACAAGAACGGCGAACATCAAAGTCGATTCTAATCCTATGGTGTTTACACTATAAACATCGAGTTGGTATTAGAGAAATATTATTCCAAGGGGGTTAGAAGCCGACAGCTTCCGTGTAGAAAAGCGATACACTGTTTTGACCCAGCCAGGTGCAAACTGCCAAAAGATTGCTGTATATACAGCCAATGGATTGAAATACAACGAAACACTGAATTACTGAAATATCAACGAGAAATTCCAGTCAAGTTATCTTAATTTACTGCATTCATATCAGATAAAAAATTCTCATTACTCAAACCCGTTTTCATTCAATAATATACTTCTGTTCATTCTTGACAATTTTTTTACTTCTTGCAAATACTCGCATATTAATCATCTTCTCTTATATCGATAGCACGTAAAATGCCAAACAAATAATTTAAATTAATTATCAAAAAATATTTATTGAACACACACACTAATATTTCATTTAAGAAATTACACCCATCAAATTGAATTAAGTTTTAATTGTTTGAGTTCAAAGATCTGGTAATAAATCTTTAAAGAGAAATACTCGGATTTGTGAAGATATAAAAAGCGTAACATAAGTTTAGTATTATAATGATGTCTCTGCATTACCAAACGAGGAATGGGCCATTGGCATGCAGTCTGCCTAAGTAAAAAACGAACAACTGGCACGCGCTCTAATTTAAAACAGACTTTCTCAAACGACCGAGAGTTATAAATTTACCTCCGCGTTTAGGTCTTTGACACTTTTTTTTTTTTCAAGTGCTCTCTTATCGAGTAACCCTTATCTCTTCAATGTTTTTTCTCCCTTTGACATGCCGAAGTTCTCGCTTAACATCTGGCCCAGTTCACCGCTTGTCGACTTTCTAGATCTGTTACTCATGTTAGATACTGTATTCCTTAAAATGTTCAGAGAATTATTTCAAGGAAGCACATTATCAAAGGAATTCCTTTAGTTATTTAAAAATATATTTCTTATTTAAATTAAATGTTTCATTAATAATGCAAATGAATTTAAGGGCAAATGGTAAACTATGACGTCACTATTTACCGACAGTACCTTATATATTTTCTTCGGATTTTCATTTTTAAACTAAAGAAGATATCTCGCTGAAATTTTGGGAAATGACAGAAAGTATATAAGCGCACGTCGGTTTTCTCATTAAAGTTTATATTTTGTTTAAATACTGCAATTTTAATTACTTTTAAAAATTTGTGATGTAAGTGGGAACATATATATGGTATGGTCGGTAAATAGTGACGTCACATTTGCCCTTACTTTTGTTCCTCTTTTACGAATTTGTGAAAATTCACATGCGCATCATCTGTTTCTGATTTCTACCTAAACAAAATTTGAAAATAACTTTAGAGACGCTTTTATTCGAATTGAGATTTAAGTGCTAAAGGATTGTTTATCTTCTTCTTCGCTTCTTCCCGTAATTGCTTGTCTAGCACCAAAATGCATTTCATCGACAAATTCATAAAACACATTTTTAGAGTCAAATTCCAGGGCAGATGGTGGTTACTTGGAACATAGGTTTGTAACTTAAACTTGAGCGAAAAGCCGATGTAGACAGGAGACGTACATTTACGTCGAAGCATATAAGTGGAAGTCTTTAACACGTCATAGTCATCACCAGGAAGCCACAGTGATGACAGCCATCTGTTTTTTACTATCTTCGAAACTATCTTATATATGATTATATCTCGAAAGCACTTCTGAAGCAAGTTACTTAAAATTCGAATTTCTTATAGCGTCTGTAAGCTCTATTTGTTTATGTACAAGATCATATAAGAAAGTAATAACTTAGATTAAGTTATTACTTCCTTCTTGAAGATCCTACTATATATGTATATCGAACTCGAACAATTTTGCAAGCAGCAAAATAAAGACACATAGCAACAACAACCATCCACACATTTTGAAATTTAGCACAGACATGAACCTTCCAAGGTCCTCTATGTCGGCAAATGTCGGCAACAGGAATTTTAAACTAGATTTATCTTGTTTGTACTCAAACGAATCCACACCCATCATTACCAGCTATACGTGTGTAAGTAACTCCACTCATGGCAATCTACTCGCATTTGTAACTCTAAATTCGAGTGTGTTAAAGCGAATTCTAATGCGCTTGCGTGAGAGTCTACGTTCATAATACATATTCGCGGGTGCGCGTTTGTCTGCGTCCATATGCGAGAGTGCGAAGTTTAACAAGGGTCTGACAGCCTCGTTGCCGTTGTTATTTATCGGTTATGTCGGCGCATCTCGACGAGAGAGAAGCTTTGCCTCCTCGCTCCTCTCCAACAAGAACACACACATACACAAATACACATACATTCAAAATCAAACATATCCAACACACAAACCAACCCACACATCATGACTTAACACCGTAGAAAAGGTTTTGTCATCTTCGCTATTCACTTGCCACTCCTAATAACATCACAATTATCGCAAAAACGATATAAAATTTAATTTTAAAAAATACCTACATTACGCTAATTTATTTCTTTACGGAAATCAACCCTTAAACTGTCGTGACTGACGCCACTTTTTGAACCGAGGGAACCATTTTCCTTCTGATTATTCAGACAAGAGATTTTCCGCGATATTTGCACGTTTGCAGGTATAGGTGAGTGTAAATGTATGCGTGAGCTTCGCGGATGGCGCTGAAATCATGGAAGGCGGGGAATGTTTATGGTGGTGGTACGAGTGGTTCTGGTGGTGGTAGTTATGGTGGTTATGGTGGGGTGTGCGCTTAGCGCTCGCACGTGTTAAAAACATAACCACTTACTCGAATGGGGCTGGAGTTTATTTATCGCGAGCTCCTCCTATCCCCGAGCACGCGGATAATATTCTCTTTATGCCCCCCTCTATCTTTCTCTCTCTTTCACAATATTGCTCCATACTTTGCTCTCTTCTTGCATTCACTTCCGGTGTGCACAAATTATTCACTGATTGTGAGATAAATGAATTATAACCGGTATTATAATTATATTAAAGGAAGAAGCAGCAATCTCTATGTTGGATATAATTAAAACTACGAATCATCTGTTCTATCTTGCTGCTTTTATGTTAACGCTCTCTTTAGTAGATTATCGATAATCTTTAACTTCAGACTACCTCAGCTTTCAGCAAATGATTCTAATCGAATTTTCAATTAATAACGATTCCCTTACAAAAAAATATTATAGAAAAGTCAGTACAGGCCTATATAATGATTTTCCTATAATTTTTTTTTCGCGATTATAGGAAAATAATTATAGACAACAAATACATATGTGGAAAATAATTATGGGAAAATTATTTTAGGAAACTAATTATAGAAATAAATAATATTAAAATATTGATGATTTTCCTATAAAGATTTTCGTATAATCGCGAGATAAGTATAGGAATGAAAAATAATTTCACATTTATTTTCTATAATGACTTTCTTATAATTATTTGCCTATAATTTTTTCTATATTGATTTTCCTATTGGGATTTCCTTATAATCCCGAGGAAATTGTAGGAAAAAAATAAATAATATTAAAATATTGATGAATTTTCTATAAAGATCATTATTTACCCATAATCACGAGGAAAATTATAAGACAGTAGTTATAGGAATAAATAATACCTATTAAAATAATGTTTGTCCTAAAATGATTTTCCGAAAATTGTTTTTCTTTAATTTTTCTCTATAATGATTTTCCTATAATCGCGAGAAAAGTATACTTTCTAAATTTGAATCAGTGCGATTTCACTGTTTATCAATGAAAATCCTCACTGATTTGATTCAGGGGCCCATTTTTCACTGATTAAAATTTAGAGAGTAGGAGAATAATTATAGCGATAAATAATACCTTTTAAAATATTGATTTTTACTGAAATGATTTTTCCATAATTTTGTTTCTATAATGATTTTTTTTATAATTAGTTTCCTACAATTATTTGAAATAAATAAATAGCAATAAAATACTGATGATTTTCCTATAATGAATTTCTTAGATTTGCAAAAAAATTATAGGAAACTGAATATAGGAAAATCAGTATAGACCCACACTGATTGTTCTGTAATATTTATTTAAGTTATGAAACAGCAAATTGACAGCATTATAAAACAAATCAAGTATTATATATCTCTTCCAAAAAAATGTACTCAATCTGTCACATCTCCAAAAAAATAATAATCGTTGGCAATAAAAGCTATAAGCCCTTCTCGCTTCGAGATGATAAAGTTCAATTTTTTCAGCAAAAATCCTATCAAGCCACGCAATTTCCGAAGCAATTTTGAAAATTCTAATTTCAGAGCATTGTTTTCAGGATCGTTGAGCTCAGGGGAGATGGGTAATCTCCGGTGGAAAACAACGAAAACAGGTATGGTTGGTTGTTTGCAATTGACTTGAAAATGGCGTCTCATTCACGGATAACAACAAGTTGATGAAACGATTAAAAGCATAACGAGGACTCGACCGGTTCACTGATGGCTGTTGTTACCCAGACAACATTTGCAATGAGTTTTCTCTTTCTCTTCATATTTCTCCCTCTCCCTAGCTATCTCACTCGCCCTTTTTCATTTTCCATCCCTTGCTCTCTCTCACACACTCTCTCATCTGTCTAGCTCTCGTAAATTTTCCCAATTCGCATGTATGAGCGTACACATACCCTCGGGACTCCTTAGTCACGGGAACAAGTCCCGCGGGATCCTCCCTGGTGGGTAAATCTGTCCTCGTGGCGTTAACTGTAATTTGGAGGGTTGCTCCGGTAAAAGATTCGGCAGGCCCGAGGCTATATTTTTAGTCGATTCTGAGCACTTTCAAACGTCGGATTTCATCAGATTCAAATGTCTTTATGTACTTGAAAGTTACATAGGTCACTCCGAAAGTTTTATCAATAGGAATATTTTCGGTATGCCAGGTGGATTACGCATATGCTTTTCAAAAATTTTATGTTTCTATAGACGATAGAAAAAAACAGAACGAAAAAATATTAATTTGTTTGTTTCAGGCATCATTCAAAATTTATTAAGTGTGTTAAAAGAAATGGATTTATTTCTTTTCGTATATACTTGATAAATGTTAAATAATGCCTGAAACAAATAAATTAATATTTTTTTCGTTCTGATTTTTGCTGTCGTCTATAGAAACATCAAATTTTTGAAATAGATATGCGTAATCCACCTGACATACCTAAAACATTCCTATTGAGAAAACTTTCGGAGTGACCCTCGTATGCATTTATTCCAAAAGTGTGGCACTGATTTTTAGTGAAAAAAATTAATGAATTTGGACAAGTGAAAACGTATTTGCAATAAAAATAAATATTTTTAAGAATGATATAAAATAAAATCTTAAAAAAGACCTTGATATGAATACATTAACTTTTCATTTGTATTTATATTATGAGAGACCTCGAGTATCTTAATTAATATTAATTTGTATCTTAATTAACATGAACAATCTTTTTCCATTTATAATATTTCCCACGGAAAAAAACTGAATTATTTTCAAATGAAAGCTACCCCCTATAAAATAAAAAAAAAAACCATGGAAAAAAATTTTACGACAACTTTATTCGTTACAAAAAATAAACGATCTTTTTTATAGAAGGAAAAAAATCTCATTAATCCTGCTCTATTTTTAATTTCTTCATTTCTTGATATTCATCTTGAAAAAAAAAATAATAATTTTAAATCATGGTCATTTGGTAACCTTTTTTAAATACTAATTTCTCCAGCCAGTGAATTTCGCATTGCTAGAACATGAAAATAGTTTACTTTGTAGAAAGCCACCCATTACCTTTTGTTATTTATAAATTATTTACAAAGCCAACTTTCGAGTGCTGGTATCATGTTTTACGAGCATCAAGTTCTGGATGCCTGCTATTAAGTAATTTTTCTCCACACACTAGTATAATAAGTACAAGCCATTTTTCTAGACGCCATAAAATTATGGTCTCCTATTCACATTCGTTCACACGTATTGTAAGAAACACTCCGATAATAATCATTAGTTAATCAGTTTTACGATTAGCACGAAAACGTCAATTCATTTCTAAAATTTCATTTTAAAAACCCAAGAAAAATCTTAGATCGTTACAAAAAGATCATTCTTAACGACTTGGTGTCGTTTTCGGGGAAAGATCGTGAAAACATAAGCGGATAGCGCGTACTAAGCATTCGAAATGCGTTTCGAATGGGAATGAAAGACCAAAGAAGCTCGTAAAAATTGTGAACAAGAGAAGGTAGATTCTATCTGGTAGAATTATGTCTTTATTAGTCAGAATCTCCAACCGATGAGTATAACGGTTTCTTATACTCGAGAGTGTGAACTGCAGGTGTTCAAGGTGAAGCTAAAGAAGGTGCAAAAGGGCGAATTCAAATAAAGCGGATAAATGTATTTTAAAAAAAAGAGAGAGAAGAAGCAAAAAGTAAATTTCAAGAAATAAAATAAGAAGGAAAAGAAAAGAAAGAAAACTGATGAGAAGAGACTGGAATGAAGATTATTTCAGGATCACCCGAAACTATGTGATCACAATTGTCATTATTCACCCTCTCCTTTTCCTCCTTACTTCTGCATTTAGATCTTGAGGTTCTAGAAAACGTGGAAGATCATTCTGCAGTTTCGTGGACTCTGATTGGCGATGGATTCGGTAGCGGATCGTAAATCTGTCGCTTTTTGCGGGTTCCGTTACTTTTTCGTACCCGAGGGCAGAATCCACTTTCCCAGAACTTGAATCTCCTCCGCTTTTTTCTTGATTCTCCTTTCTTAAATCTCCTCTGGATCTTTTCTTCGCGCTCTGGAAAGGTACATATAAGACTAAAGGTAGTGGAAGAAAGAGAGAGAGGTATTACGAAAGGATAGCAAGTGAAATTGGATACAAGACAGGTCGATGTATAACGACTGATATAAATATACGGTTAGGATCACATTAGTACCAACTTTTATGGCAGTGATGGAAGCTGATCAACAAGAAATTCTGGACGAGTTGTAACATTTGCTCTGAAACGCTGTTATGTTGATATAACTTTGGATCAACATTTGAGTTGAGTATCTTCTGAACGATTCATAAATTCAAGAAAACTTGATGTGAAGTTTGTCTCTTAACTGGAATGCCAGGTGCGGCATATATATTTTTACGGAATTAAAAAAGAACGAGAGGACTGACAAATATTAAGAATTAAATATGAAAAGTCAAAGATTGTGTTAAAACTAATCTGGATTTTCTCAAGAGTCGGTGAAATGTAAAAAAATTACATGTTTATCACCTGAAGAAGACTTTTCCTAAAGTCAAACTAAATAGGTGATTTACACCCATATTTTTCGCATCTTCTTTTTAAGAAAAGATCAGATGACAAGAGATCCTTGACGGCTGTGTTGCGGAAGAAAAAATACTGGGCTTCCTGCTGCTAATAGACCAACTTCGACAAAGAGTCGTGATTCTAAATTTTAAAAGTGACCTGAATTCCAAAAGCTGCACGCCTTAATGAGCTTGGTCTGGTTCTAAGCGTGAAAACAGCTAAAGGCCCTTGAAATCTCAAAACTAGGGAACAATAGCTAAAAGGGAAGCGGCCAGGTTTATAACTGGTACCGGACCTCCTGCGGTCGGAAATGCAGTATGGAGACCTACAAAACTACAATACCAAGAGTCAATAGGACCCTGTTATCCGGGACATTACCAGAGTCGTTTGTTAAGTGTCCTGCCAGGAAACTGGGACGAACCTTATGCTTCACTAAAGTTCGACTCGAATACTATGGCAGACTGCATTCATCTAATTCCAATTTATTCCGATACATAATTTTATTCAAATTTAATTGTAAATAAAACTCGAAACTCGATATTTAAAATTTAAATCTAAACTTGAAGGAATAGACAATATGCCTCTAAGTTTAAAATCATTATTTTAAATAGTTATCTCGCATTGAGAGCATGTGTTACTTACCATATGAGCAAATTTAGATGTGATACTTGGAAAAATGATCGATTTTATTGATTTTCAAAACGAAACTTTTTTTCATTATCTAAACTAAAAGAAGTCAATAATCCTCCGTTTTGTTCTCTACCATTTCTCAAAAATTCAAGGCTAAATATTTATGTTTATGACCGCAAAGCAGGGAGTTTTGAAAATCAATAAAATCGAAAATTTTTCCAAGTATCACATCTAAATTTGCTCATATGATAAGTATCATATGCTCTTAAATGTTTTCTAATTTAGTTTTACTTCTTTATAAAACAGTGGTAATTATATTTGTTTTAGACTCCACATCAGAAAGGTGCCCATTATTGAATAGTTTATACATTTGAGATTATAGCACAGGTGTGTACATTACCATAGAATTACATTCCACCTTGCCCTACTTTGCCCAACTTTATGAGGACATTTTTGAATAGGTGTAAAAGTCCCATAAAACTCTATTGATTTTGACTGTATATATTTACTGAGGCGAATGATAATTGCCAAATATGATTAATACTTAATAAGGCGAGTCATTACAAAGCAGGAACATCATGACCAGTGAACAGTCTGCTACTGTATTCAAGAGTATTCACAAGTTATGGATGTTCGTTACTTTCGGGTACCGAAAATTTTATTATCAATTATGGGATTCTGGCCTTATCAAAAACCTGTGATCAAGCATTGCCTTAAAATATTATTCGTTTTTATCATCATGAGTATATTCCCTCTTCAAGTAAGTTCGTAGTAAAAAATCTGAACACAGAATTTCAAAATTCGGATAAACTTCCGAAAGCGCGTTAACTCAGATCTCGTTAAGGCTAGATATAATTAGATACTTTGGCTCGCTGATTACGAAAATTTGAGTCAATTTTCTCCATTATACTCGTAATCAACACGTCAAAATACGTAAGTATACGTAGTTTCAATGAAATTAGATGTACTCTCTCAATCTGAATTAGTAAGAAGTTACTAATCAAATAGTGCCGATTCGTTTACTAATTCACTTTAGTAAGGATTTTTACTATCAATTAGTTAAAAACTACTAATTCATA
>JAUESH010000015.1:1736413-1750300 GCA_032275165.1 Synergus magnus | reverse complement strand
ACTTTACACGAGATTTAGGCGTTTACACGAAATTTTGGAGTTCAACTCTCCACAAGCTCAAGGTCAAAGACGATTTTCATTGTTGAGACAATGAACCGATCTACCGAAAATAATTGATAAAATACGTCGAGACACTGATTTTAATCAACCCCGCAGCAAATATCCCAACTCGAAAGACGGTAAGTAATAAAAAATGCACTAATTCGACTGAGGAAAAACTTTTCTATGTATTACGAATCGACCCGTCCATTTCACAACCAATTTATAGTGAACCCGATATCCGAATTGTCATATTTCGTAAAACTAATTAGAAAAATTGCACGAATTACACTCAATAAAACCGATATAGTAATTGTGACGCCGCGGAATCAAGAATTTTCTTTCGGAGGGGATCTAATACGTCACAATAATCTGGAATATCTGGATTGATCTGGATTTTTGGCGGGAATTCATTCTGCGCATGCGTTTGCCAACGCGCATCACTTCTGCGTTCCTTCAAAAATTTGAAAAATTCGGCGGTTGAAATTGCACTCGATTGTCAATTTTGAGAGTCACGTTCGTGGAGTTTATGACGTTTTTTAAATAAAAAGTTCACTGCGGTTCGTGTTTGTTGTGAAAGTGCAGAATTATTAAAATTCATTAGACTTTATATAAAAGAAAAAGGTTTTGATTTGAACTGCTACCGAGTGAATAAAGAACGCAATTTGGTGGTGGTGGTGGTAACATGGCGTGGACCGTGGTATTGTGATGGTCAACACACGCATCGGCGTCAAAAATTTCATATTTATGCCCGATTACTCGATTTCACGAGCATTATGTCAATTACGTGTAGAATCATTTTATTTATTGACAAATTCCACGCTCACAATGTATTCCAACATAGAAAATCTGAGAAAACGACTTGCAAGTGGATATGAACTTTTTTATGGTTAAGGTTATCTTTTACGTCAGACTCGAACAATGGGAAAATGTTTCTTTTGCTAATAATTGTTCATTTTCCTAACAATGGACCTCGCACTGCTAATATTGTGTTACATTCAATGTTTATTGTCAATAAAGACAATTGTTATTGGTATGTATGTAGAATTTATGCAGTCAATTTTCTCCAAGTTCATACAACAGCAATTTTTTTTGGATTTTAGCTTTTCAAATTGTGTTAATTAAATTCATTAAACCTATAACGATGTAGATTAAAGATGTATTTATTTTATTTTAATCAAGTAAAATGATGTATCGAATAAAAAAGTAAGATATCTATCGATATTTTTCAGATGTGATTTTCTTCACTCCATGTGGTTTGTCAAAGACTTGGATTGATTGAATCTTTAACAGAAATATAAAGCGGATTGAGGTTGAGATCAAGGTGCTACTGGTTGTAAGTAACATTGATTTTTATTTTCGTTAATTTTTATAACCATTTAATAGCTGGCAAGTTACATGTTCGAATTGACAAAGACGAAATTAATCGGAGGTTAATTTCGGGTTTTTTTTTTGTGGCGAATTTTATTAGCGATATTTCTTTTCATGGAGAAAAATGGCAGTCCGGATTTTTCTACGAAAAGAGCTTTTAGAGGTTTATTGTAATGAATTTACTCATTGCAACTCCAAATTCTTAATTTTCTCCTATAAAAATTCAGTTTAGGAATTTTCAAAATCTGATTTATGGTTTGATATTTTCTAGGTATCATAAATTTAATCAATTTTATAAGAATTGCATTTAACAAGCGACACTACTCATCGTCATTAACATAAACCATAGTCATTAAATCAATTTATCATTATAATTAGAACCCAAAAGTATAATTATAAAAATTTTAATTTCCAATTCCCATAAGGAAGTCTGTAATTAGTAGCCTTCCATTTTAGTATTCCAAGATGATGTTCATAATTCAACTATATCTCAGTCTCTTTAATAATATTCATGCAATTCTTGATTCTGGTTATTAAAATCAATTATTAGACATTTCACGTCATGAATTGCGTTTACTCTTTCCCCGTTAGAGTTCATAGAACGAAATGGCTGTCAAGCACGCTTCATCGTAATATGTTCAGCTGTGACATTATCATTTCCAGTATACCCCACGAAGTGGAAAAATTCACTTTTTTAATTGCAACCTTCGCTTTATCTAAATTAATATAAATCATCATTTGTCACAGAATAGAATCTAACGAGGGGATTATAACATTGCAATATTTCTTAATGGACTGAGTGATAAGATCGTCGCCCCCTATATATAAGTGTGGTTGGTGGTTGGATACACGCAAGACAGGGAATACGTTATATTTATCCTTTTATTCAACAATAAATTCAATGATAAGCAATCGATGGCCTTTTTAAAATAGTTTATTAACTTCATTTTTTGGTACTTTATATGATTTTGCCTATCATACTAATTACATTATATATCATACATTATATAATTTAAAACTACAATATAATTTCATTAAATTTAATTGATATCAATTGATTGAGATTTTTTTATTTGTCACTGATTTAGACTCATTAATTCACTAATTCAGATGCATAGAGAAAAAAAAAAAAATCTATAGAAAACAACCAATTTTTCATTCTGAAAATTACCTTAAAAAATTGACTTATAGATTTATATAGTCGTGTGTACTACATAATATATGACATACAGCTATATCCACTTCATAATGGCAGGAGTGTAGAGTGGCTGTACGATCAGTCGTATCTACAATGCCAGGCTGTGAATACGTTCCTAACCATTAATATATGGCCGAAGGAGCCATTGTTGCGAATTAGGTACTATTGAACGGTCCATTGTTGAGACCTACGGGGGGCTTGCACGCTTGTTGAAGGGAAAGGGAGGTTTTTGAGCCGGTAATACCAACCAGATTTTAATGAACTTTACGAGTGGACGATCCATTACTTCCCTTCGCTCCCTTTGGTACAAAAGACTGATATACGTTACTTTCGAAATGGTCACCTAATACATATTGTAATTTATTTTAAAGACTTTGTACGAAATACTATTTTAAAAATCAATCAAGATTCAATTTTAAATTATAAAATCTAAAGGGAAGGTAGCTTCCGTAGAAAGAATAAAACAATTTTTTAAATATTAACTTAAACAAATTGAAATCTATTTTGACAAAAATTATTAGAAACTTATCAGAAACTTCTCAAACTTTGTTTTTATTAAGGGTGAGCTGTTAATTTATGTTTGAATTTATATTCAATCTAGACAATCATTTCCAATCTTATTTGTCACATTACACACTTGCAATCAATTATCTTTCGGTTTCTCTATATAGAGTTCTTCTACTGCATCTTGTAACCCTTGGTCCTATAATCAAGTTTCTTTCAAATTCAAATTAGAACTCCAGCCCCCTAGAAATGTAAACCCTTCTTTAAAATTTAATTTTCAACTTAACGTGTAGTCTGAAAACTTTGAAATCTTTCTACGTCTACTAGTTAATTAAAGGATACATTGACATTCCGATTCGAATTGTATAACTTATAGGCTCTAATATTGATTTATAATCTTAAATCAGCTTGCGGACATTTACCGATAAATATGTATTTTCTGAACTTGAGTAATTGTATGCGGAGACTGCTACAATTAATTTCCTATAGAGATAAATTAAATAAAATTTTTCTGCAGGAGCGCACAAAATGTTAAGCATGTTCGTAAAGATGATAAGAACGATCGCTGAGAGTAATAAAACGGGATTAACGCGTCATATAAATTACTGGTTTTCTGATGCAGCCTGCGATTGCGTCGCCCAAATCTTGTATGGATGAATCGAAGAGACTTAACGATCGAAAGTATCTTTAATCTTCTCGTTATCAGTAATAATCTCTAAATTTGAATTTGAGACTTCCAGGAAAAGAGTTTTTAAATTATGTAAAATGATACTTTCTTGCTCACAGGATTGTGACTCACCTTCTTAATTGGATTCGTCACCATTTAAAATTTTGTTTAACATTTTTGATAGTTTTATATAGTAAATATTTAAATATTTTAAACAAATTATTATACAATGATCTCTTTATATAATTGAGTCCAAAATCGTTATTCTTAGATACACATTTGAAATTTAAATTATAAATTTGAACAGTTATTTTTTATATTTATATGGAAAATACACAAAATTTAAAATGTGATACACATAGCGCCGCGTAAATGAAATATTCAGAAATGAAGATCGAAATTCATACCGAAACCGTTCAATAAGAAAGAATTTGATTTCAGTTAGGCTTTAGGGATTTCAACTCTGCCAACTAATGTGAAAGTAGATTCCTGGACTTTGTATTGCTCTGCCCTCTAGTACCGAAATACAGATGGATTGTAGATACCATCTTAGGGTAAACTTAAATTTCACAAACTTTCAAAAGTTATGTAACAAATGTTTAATATGGATAAAGAGAATTTAATTTTCAATTCAAAATAAAAATATTAAACCACTTAATTGTTGAAATTTTAATGCGAGAATAAATGCAGAAAATAAAAATCAGATACATATATAATAGACATTACATATATATATTAATTTTAATATTGCTTTAGTTGCATCAGACGCACTTGTTTTTTAGCCGGCCCAGAACTTCAATTTCCGTTTCAAGGATATCCCCTTTCTGAAATTTCGAAGAAAAATAATGAATACACTGTTTTTAATTATAATCAAGAACTTAATAATAGAAAAAGAATTATTACCTTTAAAAATTGTGGTGGTTTACGAGAATAACCAACTCCACCAGGTGTGCCTGTTAGAATGATGTCTCCGGGTAACAGAGTCATAAACCTAGAGAAAAATAAATAAAAATAGCAATAGTCAATTACTTTTTTCTCGAAAATTTAAAAAACTCTAAAATAATAATACTAATAATTTTTTGAATATTATACATACTGAGATAGATGAGCGACAACTTCATGAGGTTTGAAGATTAGGTCATTCGTATTACTATCCTGTTTAATTTGTCCATTTACCCAAGTCTTGATTTTAAGATTATTAACATCGGGAACTGCATCTTTCGTGACAACTGCTGATCCTAATGGACAAAAAGTGTCCATAGCCTTCCCTACGAGGAACTGACCACCATTAAGTCCTTCTAACTGCCAATCACGTGCACTTATATCCTGGGCTACCGTGTAACCGAAGATATAGTTGTTTGCATTCTGATGATTTAAATGTTTGCCTTTTTTTCCTATGACTATAACCAGTTCAGCCTCCCAGTCCACTTTCTAAATTCGAGAAAGAACGATTATTCGTTTTATTCAATCCATTTCCAAACTATATATTTTATTATAATGATTGTACTCTGAGTAATATAATATATAATAATATAATCTGAAACTGTCATTAAAGCTGCTCTCTATCGCGTCAGGTTTGTGAGATAAATAAAATAGTCAATATAACGCTAATTTTTGGCTACTTAAGGCTATTTACTCGTATCTCAGAAATCTGATTTGATAGAACTATTTTGATGTCAGATTTAGATTCAGATTATGATTTTATTCAAGGTATAAAATTACATAGAAAACAATCCCCATTGAAAAATCCTATACATATAGTTTTCCATACAGTTTCATATGTAGTTTCCTACATGGCATTTTCCAATAGAGAAGTGTTCTTGACCAAAACACAGAATCATGCAGACCTGTATTATCAAATTCAGTTATCAAGTTAAAAGTTCAGTCTCAGATAAGTTATACTTACGTCAGATACCGTGGGGAGTTCTATGTTATCAGTATGTGCGATAATATTACTGGGGAACTTGCTGAACATTATTGGTCTTTCTGGTTTAGGTCTATCTGTTTCTATACAATGACCACCATAATTTAGGCAAACACAGGCCACTTTGTCCATATTTTTGATTGGAGCTAGAAAATTCACTTCTGCTTCCGGTATAACATTTTTTCCCTCTGTCACTATCCTAAACAATTTTAAATGCATATTATAGTTAACATTTTTTTCTTTACGTAATTTATCAGCACAAAATATTTTTAAAAGAAATAAGATACAATGATTTTCAAAAAAGTGTATTGCCATACAACTTTTGTAAATTTTCCTTTGTCTTTATCTCGGTTCATAATTTGTATGAATAATAAATTAAACTCAAATTTTTCCATGAAGAGCATGATAAGTGGCTTATTATTACAACTGATGCAATTCTAAACGAAAATTACCTTTTAGCTTTGTTAAGAAGGTCATCACCACCCTCCAGGAATTCTTTCAGATTATTAGGTATACTGGAGTCAACCTTCGAAAGGGCAATTATACCTCCACCCTGTTCGAGTTGCACCCCCAGATGTTGGGGTCCACCATTTTTACTAACAAACTGAACGAACCTAAAGATAAATCAATTTATGCCATTAAAATCATATTGAATTAATTTCTCAGTTGATTATTTGCCCACCATTCAAATAGGCAAAGATGTAATTATGATAGAAATGCTGTCAAAGAATTAAAAAATCTAAATTGTGAACGAAAGCAGGCCACTCCGACTAAAATCATTTTTATGATAAGAAACAATTTTATCAAATAATCAAAGGTATTTTAAAAGATAGTATACATTATGGAAAATTTTAACCAGACTTGAAGTGATAATTATTAAATTATGAAATACTTATTTGACTTAAATAAAACCATATTTAGGCACTGTGCGATTTTTTTCTTGTACGAAAAATTTATATAATACATCTGACTTTTTATGGTTTACATACCTTGTTGTAGAATATTTACGTATTTAAGTCTGCCAAATTTTATCATAATTGAAGGTCTGAACGTTCCAATGAACAAAAACAAAAGTATTTATTGTATTTTAAACTAAATACAGTGTTAGAATATTGATTCATTTGAATTGAAAATAATTCTATATGAAAAGAACTTGTAATGTCTATTTTTTATTTTTAGTAGGAATAATATTTCTGGATAAAATATAATTGGGAAAGACTATTGCGTTCATTTAAACGTTCAAAATTTCTGGTACATAGATTTTAGTTATTACATTTTTTCAAAGTCAAATTAATATAATCGTATTTAAAAACAATTACCTCATATCGAGCCTGGTATTTGCACGAAAATGTCTGACAGGAGTCTGAGTTGCAAAACAAGCTCTCCCTCCTTTATATCTGCTGCATTCCTGATTAATAAAATTCTTATCTTTTGTTGAGGTCGTAATAAGCTACACTGATACTCACAAATTTTATAATTACATGCAATCACATAATAATCGCTAAAATAAAGTAGTAGTAAAAAAAAAGAAAGAAAGTAAAAAAAAGTCTAACTAAATTTTACTTTGGAATAATACTTTTATACTAACAACTATAATAATTGTAAGCATTATTAAAGGAGATTACAAACAAATATTTAAGTTTATAACGCTAAAGATGTATTTATCCTAAATTTTGCAGGTTACTGACAGTATATAATCCTTCAATCTAGGACTTCTATGAAAAAAATATTATTTTAAAATGGGTAAAATGATACTTTCTTTCTTACAGAATTCTTCCTAATTTAATTCACCATACATAAAGGAAGACAGTATTTCTTATCAGTAAATTAATAGCGTCAAAAATTCTTTTCGTCAATATTGTTCCGGTTAGTCGTTCAAATAGATAAAATTTTTACCACAAAGGCAAACAAAATTTTTTGAAGGAAGTTTGCCCAGCCAGTTTTAATAAAGTAAAATAGGAAATAATTATATTTTACTTTACGGAATGAAAGACAAATTATTTATATTACTCAATATTAATATGCTCAATATAAAACGAAAACTAACTCTATTTAATTAATTTCCGAATTAAGGCATCAATGAATTCAAAATTCGATAGATGATATGAATTTTTACTTTTTAATTTTATATTACATAAAATGAATGTTAGATATAAAAAGTAATTCTTGACTGTAGGCTTTGATATCGAGACGCGTTGCTTTGGCATTAATATACCGACTGTATAAATCTTAATTGTAAGTATAACAAAGATTTCGTTTCAAAAGAAATTTCACTCTTCGTTGACATATTATTATATCCTGGGAATAGGTTCATACAAACTACGTAAAAATTTATTTCTTTAAACAATAAAAAAAATCGCAAGACATCGCAGGCTTTGGTTGCAATCAGTGTCTTTTCTCAAAGGCGTAGATGTTTGTAGAAAAACTTGTACAATGTTTTCATTGAGGAACCTCATCCATGAAACTCTCTGGTACTGCAAGTTTCATTTATCAGACGCACTTATTTTTCAGTCTTCCCAAACTTTCAATTTCCGTTTCAAGAATATCTCCTTTCTGGAATATCAAAGAAAACGAAATGTTGTAGTAAAGTTCATTGCCATAAGAAAATTAACAGTCAATTTCAAAAGTGCTTGGTGCAACTGTACTAACTTTTAAAAATTCTGGTGGCTTACGAGTGAAACCAACACCAGCAGGTGTGCCTGTTAGAATGATGTCTCCGGGTAACAGAGTCATAAACCTAAACAAAAAAGTGATCATATCAAACATTTTTAGCAAAAAAAAAATTACTTAAGTTACAATCGCTTTTATAGATCTCAAACAAATTTCTGCAGTATCTATTTGAGTGTTTTTAAATCCTGCTAATTTACATAAAACTTTCCCATTTTTCTTAAATGACCTAATTAAAGATTTCTCTAAACATATTTCGAAACGATAAATATTTTTTTAAGTATGCTTACTGCGATAAGTAAGTTACGATATCATGAGGCTTGAAAATTAGTTCACTGGTGTTGCCATCCTGTTTAATTTGTCCATTCACCCAAGTTTTGACTGTAAGATTATTAATATCGCAAATGGCCTCTTTCGTGACTACTGCAGGTCCAAGTGGACAAAATGTATCCATAGCCTTCCCCAAGGTGAACTGACCACCGTTACGTTTTCCCTTCTGCCAGTCACGTGCAGATAAATCCTGAGCTACTGTGTAGCCAAAGATACAATCTTCTGCATCATGATTATTTAAGGCCTTGCATTTTTTTCCTATCACTATAGCGAGTTCTGCCTCCCAGTCAACTTTCTAAAATCATAAATAATATTTAGGCTATTAATATTTCATTCCTAAACACTGACAATTGACAATGAGGGGACGGAGAAACTCTCCTATCCCTTTCTCATCAAGGGCACGTGGGAGAAGTGATTTTAACTATATACATATATTTCACCTATTTGCATGTAAAATAACAATTAAAAAGAATTTTCCATACCAAGCACACCTTTACTAATTCCTTTACGTCTTTCTGGTATGGACAATTTTTTGAAATTGTTGTGTTATGTAACTAGAATCACTTCTGCCGCATAAGTCAATTTTTAAAATTGCATAATTTTATTTCAATTTTATTTATTCTCTATTTATAGATAATTGAAAATCTGAAAAATAGAAATCTTGACATTTTTAATCACTACAGTATTGTAGGTATAATATTAAAAATATCCCACGATAAAAATACCGCTACTTGATCATATATTTTTTCTACATTTGTATTCAATGATTTGAATTTTGAATCAAAGTTCAATAACTCGTTATATAATCTGCCAAGAGAAACAACTTCTAGAAATAATCTACTACTGTTTCAATGGATAAAGCCACATCAAGTTTCGTTTTAATGAATCTTGAATAATTTAATGTTCAATATTTCCTCCGCTGGATTATGAAATAAACAATAAATTACTTACGTCTGATATTACAGGAAGTTCTATGTTATCAGTAGGTCCAATAATATTACTGGCGAATTTGCTGAAAATCACAGGACTTGGTGGAGGTTCCACATTTTGTTCTTTACAATGGCCACTGTAATTTAAACCAACGCAAGCCAATTTGTCCATGTGTGTGATTGGAGCTAGAAAATTCACATCTGCTTCTGGTATAACACTTCGTCCCTCTGCCACTATCCTAAAAAATTTAAAAACATATATTAGTGAAATCAGTTTGGTTAAAAAAATATCTGTAAAATCTCCATGCAGGATGAATCGATTTTTATTATAACAGGGATCTTGTTTTGAACTCACTGAACATGAGGAAAAAATAAAAACCCAATTAATCACAAACGCCTTTCAATGATTAGAGTTCGAAAGCACTTTATTGATAAGAAATCATTTATTTCTTCAGTATGATTACTCAGTTTTTCTCTTTTCTTATTTCTGCCTTGTTTGAAATATTGAATCCTCAATTGTTATTATTAGTTTTGTTTACAGACTTCTTTTCGAAAGCAATTTTATCATTTATTACATGGGCATTGGAGATAGGCAAATTAATCGATCGATAAGCTCGCTTCAAATATACCAACTTTTATGGTAATTTTCGTTTTTTGTTAGTTTAAACACAAGGTCATTTTGACTAAGTGAATATCTATCTAATTTTATCCACCTATGGAATTAATTTTGAATCTACGTATCAGGTTATAAAATGCTTATTATTGATATTCATCTGAAACATCAATGCACTTTATATCTCTATAAAAAATCTTAAACGGATTATATATTATTAACGTATGGTAATCACATAAGGATAATAATTATCTTTTAATTAGTGCCTATTATTGATTGTTAGTCACTTTCCGATTTTCGTCTTCATTCATATCCTGCGTTTTTAGGCTTGTGACAAATTAAAACAGTTTTACATCCATGGATAAAAAATGGATAAGAATGGATAAATAATCGGCTATAAGACGATACTTTTGGAGATAAAAATCATTTTTGGAACAACCATAAAGGGTCATTGTCAAACGCTTCAATTCACGAGAAACAATAACAAACCTCGTTACAGCTTCCATAAGATCAATATCGTCTTTCCTAAATAATAACAAGGAATTACTTAATTACATTATTTCAATAATTTCCTATTAGTCAACTGATATTTTTCGTTCATTATCTTAAAATAAAATAAAGATAAGAAACGGCACCTTATATATCTGCAGTAAAGATAAATGGTTGCACTTAACGAAGCATGAAAATTAACGACAGTAACTTTCTCTTTTATAAAGGTTATTCGAGTGAAATGTTTTTACTGCTTTTATTTAAAATATGAAATAACTATAATTCACGAGAATCAAAAAAATAATAAATTAAATAGAAGATAGGAAATCAATTCGTTTTCGAACGTTATCAAGCTACGTATATGGCGATAATTGGTTGCTTGTTTTTCCTAGTCTTCAGAAGCAATAGAATTGATGGAGTATTAGCCCATAATTATTTTCATCATAGTAATTAAATCGTTTTTCTTGCCACTAAAGGAAACTATTTAGATTTTTTATCCATAATGGAAAAAAATATATTACCGTTTAGCCTTCTTAAGAAGAGATTCACCGCCTTCAAGGAATTTTTTCAGGGTATTAGGTATCCTTGAATCGATTGCAGAAACTGCAATAATATCCCCACCCTGTTTGAGTTGCACCCCCAAGTGTTGAGGTCCTCCATTTTTGCTAACAAACTGAACGAATCTGAAAAATAAGATAATTTATGAGCCAATAACATCATATTAATATTATCCTAGTTAAAATTTTTTTATTTGTATAGAAATTAAATTTAGATTGTAATTTTATTTGTATGATATTATAATAATAGTGTGACTAGTTGTAGCTTTATTACTTGTTCTTTGTAAGTTTGAAATCCAAAAGCGACTATGGGAGAAAGAACAAACCGGTTAACTGACCAAGGAAATCGAACACTATTTAATATGGGGAGAGTTTCACATCGTGAATTGTGAGAAATTTGAGGTGTGGTTGTGGGCAAAAACAATTATTTATACTTGATCATGTTGACTTGAATTTACAGAGAAAAAGTTTGATTGAAATGACGAAGTGCAAAATCTCAAGATATTTTTTATCAGAACTGTTAATACTATTTATTTATAACTTTAAAAAAAGTTTTATCTCCTTCGTATTTAACATGAGATTGTGTGGACGCATCAGTTTATTAGCCAATAATTATTTCGTAAAGAAGTGTCTGGAGAAATGATAAATAAACGAACAGCATGGTAATACAAAAAAAAATTGTAAACTAAAATTATATTTTATTTTTAAATTATGTATAAAACTTTATTTTAATAATCATTTCTATTTCAATAATAATTGTCCATATCCTTCTACTTCAAATCCTAACATATCTCATCAAATACAATATTATTTTTATCCTCATATTCTTTACCATAAAAGGGAAAGAAATGACTGGATGGTTCCTTTAAAAAAAAAATCTACTACGTCTTTGATTTCTTACATAACAGAACGACTATAACCCCTTTTCTGCAAAATTGCTCTAAAAACCTTGAGTGAAATCATAAAAATAAATCAATTACATACTCGACAATACTCGTTACGTCATAGGGTATTTGTCTATTGACAACAGATTCTGTAAAGTATGCTACATAAAAGTAGAATATAATACGAAGTTAATACAACTGCTAAAAAAGTCACGTAGAGCTCTCACTAGATGACTAAGGAAAGCTCGTATCGCTCTCTGGCAAAAATAAGATTATTTTTTTTATTGAAATAAAATGATTTATGCTAAGAGTTTGGAACAACATAATCCACAGTTCACATTATTATTTTGGAGTCGTATTAACTTCATGGTTCTGAAAGGGCAAAAACATGTTGCCGGCAACCCTTCGTGAGTATTGCGTACTTTCATACAATTCACACTTTTATGCAATTCACACATTCACACAATTCACACAGACTCGTGAATTTCATATTCACTTACAAAAAGCCATGTATTAATGGTAGTAGTCTGATATCGCGCCGGTGCTTCGCTTTACTTACCTCATATTGAGCGTGCTACTCACAGAGAAACTTCTACTAGTAATGTGAGCATCAAATCGAGTTTTTCCCGTTTTAGTTATGGCTCTCCCGATGATTAAACAAGAAGTTCCACTCAAAAGTCGAAGCTTCGTTCGTAGCGGCATTTTCGATAATAAAATGATTTAGAAAGCACTAATCAGTAGAAAAATAGCCGGCTGGAAAAGCAGCAATTTCAAATAGGAACACTCGCCGCAAAGGACGAGAAGCAACTGAACGATCACGCGACTCATGCCTTTCACAAAAAGTAGTAGGGGTAATCCACCTTATGGCCCAACGACACCCAATTTTCTTTTAATATAATTTTCCATTCAACTTCCACATTTTTCTTCGTTTTCTGAAATTTTAGGAAAATTTTGTAATTTTAAATTAGATTCGGGGTTGTCGGATATTCTAAAATAGAGAGAAGTTTGATTAGATGATTCTGGAGACCAATTTGAAACTGGAATGACCGGATTTTTGTCTGGGCGAAATTATGTAGACTAGTAATTTTTGTTGAGGTACAATCGCTTTGATGATATTAGTAATTACCATATAGAACAGAGTTATCTTTTTGGTATAGTCTAGACTACTGACAAGAAGAGTAACTGATATTGTGATAGTATCAGAAAAAATATAAATTTATCTTCGCAATTATTTGACTAAGTTTGATTTTTTAATTTTAATTTCCTTTAGCAAAAAAAGCTTAAAAATTATTTTTCAAGTCAATTCTGCACTTCTTGAAGACAAATTTGCAAGAAAAATAATTAAATAATTAGTTACAAACCGTTATTTGTTGAAAAATTCCTCTAATAGATTTTCGCTTTCTCCTAGTTGTGCTGCAAATTTTATATCGTGGTCTAGAAGATTTTATTAGATTTATCTTTTCAGCGATGTTCCAACGAATTATATGATTGCATAAGATCATGTAATAGATAAAAAGTAAAAATTATCATTTTAATTATTACGCATGTAGATGAATTTTACTTTCTTCATTTATTTCCTTACTTTGTCGATTGATTGTCCTTGTATCTATTCCTTTAAAATAATTCCAGAAATGCAGTAAACTAAATAAAACAGCTACTAAATAAAAAAACGCTTTCAAATAAAAAATAATTCTTCCTCTTAATAAGTCGAATTG
>JAUESH010000015.1:1719539-1730944 GCA_032275165.1 Synergus magnus | reverse complement strand
TATATATATTGATTTTAATAATTTAAATTTTTTAAATCAAGTTCCAAATTAATTGTAAATGTTTCCCTAAAATATTAGCATCGTTCAATTCTTTAACGAATTTTAGGACTAACATCAGACCAAATAAGAAAAAATGATCAGCAAATAAAATTTTTCTGGGAAACTGAATAAATATAAAGAAATTAAACAGGGAATTATTCTAATAATACAAAAAATAGGATAAAAATATAAAATATTTTCTATCTTGTCTGAAGGTTCAGTTAATAACCAACGTAAATTAAAAATAATTTGTTTTATTGAAAAATGAGTTCCCTCATGTAACAGCCGCGTTGTTCCACCGCTACCCACGATGCGGTCGCATTAATCCGTTTATCAGCATAGTTTATATCCAAAATGCTCGGAAAGCCTGACAATTTTCAAACAAAAATGTACAAGCTCCAAAGCCTCCGCCGCAGTTTGTAAAAGACATACATATAAACGAAATGAACTCAAGTAAGGTTACTCTAACCCACGGATCGTTGCGAACATTTGAAGGGTTGCATGGGATAAGGGCATAAGCTTCATTTTGGCGAGTTTCCAGGAAAGATAAAAAAGTAAGAAAGTACTTTCGAGATATTTTAAAACTAAATTGCGGCATATCAAGTTTTTTTTTTTTTTTTTTAAGTCATCCAGTATCAAGAAAATGGAATAAAATCTTAAAATGCAAATTAAATATCTTTTCTTCCTTCTCAGATTGCATTTTTAACGTCTTTTATTTTTTGATTTTTTTTTATCTTTTATCTTTCATTTTTAGCAATTTTGTTCCTCTATTAGATTTTGTAATGGTCCCTGAGCTAAAAGTAAACTGTAAATAGGAAAAAAATGAAGAAAACTTGTGGAAAGATTTCTATCTTAGACCGCAATTATACAATACATATATGTGGATGGTGAACGAAGGGGAAGAATAAATTTCGGATTGGAAACTTACGAGCATATGACATATAAGCATTATGCATGCCTTTGCATATAGAGGGTCCCACATCCATCGCCAATGTAAATATCCACATATATGTGAGTATATACACTGGCTTGAACGTATCAGAGGCTCTCCAGTACCATATCCCACTGACTTTTTTATCTATTTCCATTTGGAGCACCGCCAATATTTCGGAAGTAGGAGGCAATATTATCTCTTTAGCCTAGCCTGCGGTATATCCGAGGTACACGATTCCAGTCCTCCACCATCCAACGAATCTATGACTTATTTTCTCTCTCTCTGTGCACCACGCCATCGGAAAAGGGCTTTTGTTAAACGACAGACAATGGTCCTCGAAACATAAGATTGGACCGAGAACGAAAATTATGCTTTTCTCTCTTATCTCCTTTATGTGGCATGGACTACAGATAGGCTATATTTAACGAAAAACAGAACAACGATCTCATTGACAGATTTTCAGAGTAGAACTCCAAGATTTGTTGAATATAAATCGACTAAATGTCACATCCCCGGGAATAATTATACCTTATTTCTTTGTTTAAGATTTTTTATTTTCTTTTGATTTTACAATATTAATTCCTTAATCTTTTTATTGTCTTATAAACAAGAAATATAATGTGTCTCATTTTTGATAACTCAACTAAAACTTTGTTACTTTTGACACTTGGCTAGAATATTGGCTCTTGTCTAACGATGAAACATCTTGGAAGCGTTGTTGAGGGTAACTTTCAGTAATATGCAAATACTTGCCTTTGCTGATTCCACATTTCAGTGCAGTGTCTGGCTCCACTTTCAAACACACGCGGTTCAATCTAGATCTGTGTTTGAAGTGCATAAGTAATCCGACAAACTCAAACTACATTCCCCCGAATATTATTTTTCAGTTGAACTAACACAAAATATCTAACAGTCATTAATTAGACATGCAACAGAATAAAGTAAAATATAATAATTCTTTTTATAAATTCGAATAAGTATAAAATTTGACAATTCTTTTTAAAAAAATCTAGTTATGGAAACTTTGATTTCCACGTTGCTCGTTGACAGGAAAATTTTAAAATCCTGTAAGTTCTTTTACTGTGAAAGAGATCATGTCAGTCATATATCCAGTTTTACGACGGGAACATCCGGCGATAGGAGAAATGTTGCACCGAATATCGACTAACCACTGTGCGTCAAGTTTATTTCCGCGGATCATAAATCTTCACCTGAGCGTATTATCCCTCTGATACCGAAAATTAGGTCAAAAATTCGATTATCTTTTGGAATTAATAATAAAAATCATTTCAAGAACTAAAAATAACTAGTAGGCGCATTTTACATTGAAATACTTTTAAAAGTCTAATTAGTTTCCGTGAACCAAATAAAAATATGTTCCTTTAGTATTTATTTATTCTAAGTGTCAATTTAAAGAACTAAATAACCGAGTCTTTTTCTTAACGTAAAAGGACTTTCCTTTCCATGTAATTTCATTAAACATTGATGTTACACTTTGATTCGCATAAACTTTTATTATTGGCCTGGTATTCATGACAAACGCCTAGAAACATTTGCATCTTATTGACACGAGTCAATTACTTAACCCGACCTATTCTAAAGAAAATACCATTCAAAAAGAAAAAGATACTGAAAGTGGCGAAGAGCACGGTTCGTAAAGCTCTTTCCTGCAGTTGCAAGACGAATCTCAAGACGCGTGATTCGAATGGAAATTCTCTGCTTCTCGTCCCAGAAACGTCGAAGTACACTCGATACTCGATTCGTTTACTTTTACCTTCAGGGCTAAAGATTCGTCTTGTAGCAATGTCTATACGTGTCTGTAAATCCATGACTGCACATCGAAATTCCAGGAAAAGTCAAATTTCTGTACATTATTCAACTTAGTACTCACGTACATAAAATAGCCTTCCAAGCCATTTTAAATTATTTATTGTCAAATGAATAATAAATAAATATCTCGTGAATTTTACTCAAAAGTGTCTCTTCCTCCCATTTTTAATTTTTGACTTTTTTTGTCGAAATTACATAAACATATATTTTTCAATGTATGCATGAACTAATGCCCTACATGTTCTTAAATATTTTATTTTATTTCTTCAAATTTAATTGATTTTTACTCTATAAATCTTTTGTCATGAATTAGAAGTTGCACTTGTATCACCAGAAATAAAGTTTCAATGATGAAACATGAAGGATTAAATGGTTTAAGTGGCAAAGAACATTCAACGACATTTTAGCACAAAATGTCATAACGTTACTGCAGATACCACATGTCACACTGCAGATTTTATGCGGCTTTATTTAATCTTCTACCCGGGATATAGTACATATATACGATCACTATGCGTTCGATGGAAAAATCGTGTACGCTTTTTGATTTTTTTAAACGGATTATAGGATGTTGCTCTAACAGGAACTGTTTTTAACTATATAGAATTATAGATAACTGGGAAATAGAAAGGAATTCTTTTATTACTTTTGACGAGCTTTCATAAAGCGAAATGTCCTTTTCACTACTCTATCGGTTATTGCCGTTTTATTTATCGAACTTCAAATCTGCCCACAATATAAAACCGCAAACAGGTTGAACTCTGTGTAATTGAAATATTTTAGAATCAACGATTAAGACTGAATCGCGTGTAATTTAAACGATTTCTACTGTCATTTTGATTATATGTATTGTATTTGTTTGACGAAGTAAAACAACGAGAGTGGATGCTGAAATTCGGTTTGAATTTAAATTCAATTCAATTTCAATTGACGATGTTTTAATGTGAATGTTTTAGAGTTTAGATTCTGAAATCCGAGTTCTGAATACTCAATTCTGAAATTCCTTAAAATGCTATGAAATCTCGGTAAAAACATTAAAAGTCCTTAAAATTCCATAATATACCAATAAATTTCATAATGTTACTTAGAACTACTGAAAATTCAGTGAAATACCTTTAAAGTGAATAAAATCCCAGTGAATTTTGTAAAATTCCACAAAACATCGTTAAATCACTTAAAATCCCATGAAATCTCGCCATATCACTTATAAATTCCTTAAAATTTCATAAAATTACTCAAAATCCTCATTGTTAAATTGTGTATTGTTAAATCCTTTAAAATACCATTAAATTTCTTCAAATACTTAGAAATTCCATAAAATTCCTTGAAAGATGGAAGGAAGGACCTAAAATTGTTGAATTTCAAATTGCAATCATGTTATGTTGTATCTTTTTGTATTTGAATATTATTAATTGTCCACGCAATGTTTGCCGGACACTGTAGCGCGCGTATAATATTGCTAATCTCTTTTATTGTAGATTTAAAATGAAGTCTCTAACTCTATTAACCCTGTGGTTAACTTAGGGAATTTCAGATCAGTAGGGTGTTAATTATTGACACGGGTCTTCGGTACATAGTGGCAAAGTGTCGTACGTCATACGCTCAAATCGGTTCCAGATAGATTCTCAAGCAAACTTGAACTGAACTGGTTGTAGGAGATCCGCACACAAAATACATCAATATGCGGCTTGGAGAGACCGATGAAGCCTTCGGTCTAGGTCACTTGCCAATGAGGGCAGTACAGTGTCTGGTCGAGCTTTAAGTGCGGGTAGTTAATCAAAGTTTAATTACATTGAACGTCTCCTGATGCCTCCACTTTCCCCCTAAAGTCTACCATGGTCATTGTAGCGCCAAGCTTTGTTATAGTACTCTGGAATTTAGAATTTATTGTGTTCTGAACACGTGCAACTCTGTAAACCTAGAATGTCTTGAATTCTCTTTCCTTGATTGTCTTTCCTCCAATTCAATTGCCTAGTACGTCTTCCTTCCTCTGTCTTCGCTGAACTCACCAGACAATGACGAAGCGAAGGATCTTGTTTGCTTTGGTAAGTTCTACTAGGTTGAATGTTGTCCATTTTCCAGGCTAATCCCGTGGTTATGCTACTTCCTATTAGCTTTACAAATCTTGGAAGTCAAACTGAGGTTTTCTGACATATGGTTTATAAAGTGAATTTATTATTGTGTTAGCTACCATGTTTGGATTCCTGAATTGTAGAACAGGGTTTATTGATTTGAGAATACCCAGCAGAGGACCAGAAAGGAATAAATATATTATTAAACTCTAATTGAAAATTATTATTTTGAATTATTATTTATTATTATTATATAATGGCAGATTAATGTTTATCAATTATTATTAACTTAAGACCTCTCACTGTGTTTCAGCTTTTGGAAGAAAGGAAACTCTTTGAAGATACGCTCCTAAAGGAACTGAAACTCCAGAAACAACTTTTCGATGATAGCCTGAGAGAACATTTAGCATTGAAAGAACAAGAAAATCAGAGGGCAATAAGACGAGCTTTAAGTGAACAGGCTGAACAGGCTTCGTTGGAACACAAACATCATCTTGCAGCGGTGATCGGAAGGCTAAAAGGAATAGAAGGTGCTCTGAAAGGTAAGTTTGGAATATTACATTTTTTACTAACTTTAGGAAATTTTAATTTTGCGATCCTAGAATAATTAATTTAAAATAGTAAATATTTTCAAAAACCTTTTATATAAATAATTCAATTATCTTCAACTATTATTGATTTCAAATAAATAATAGTTGGAAATCACGGTTCTTTAATGCCAGTCAGGATTCCAACGTCAAAGCAAAAAACACTCAGAGTTGTGAGCAATAATCTTTAATTAAAGCGATCGCGCTGGGTAAACTTGATTTTACGAAATAGTACCAAGATTTCTGAAAAGCTCGAAATCCTGAAGAATGTTGTGAATGAAAACTTAATTGCTTCTATAACCCATCTCAGATTTCTTTGAAATAACGAACGGCAATTTGTTTTAGTTGATAAAAATATCAGAGTTTCAGAAGTTGGAAAAAAGATATCCACTTCCTTTTATTTCTTCTATTTATTATACAATATATACAATATTATATTGTATAATTGTACAAAATACAATATTATCATTACTGCTCTCGAGGAAGATAAAGAAATAAATTTAAATCTGGGTTTTTAAAGAAGGCTTCTAAACCTTCACGCTGGAATTAAAACTCTTTAAGATCCTCAGAAAAGTCTGACGTAGAGATCAGAGAAATGCTTAAGCTATTTACTTTATACTCCTTTTTACTTCATTAACTTTTTATATTAAACGACTTTCCATTGTCCGTATAAATGAAGTAGATATCTAGATTAGCATTTAAAGAGACAAGATTTTAAATTACAGCATTGAATCCAATCTGTAGCTTTCAGTCTGTTCTTCAGTTACAATGTAACATAAAATCTATCAGAAAAAATGACAACTCCATCTATTTATTACTTCTCTTCTGCCATTTCCAGTTATTCTTATCAGAATTTCTCAAGATTTACCTTCGAATTTTCTTAATATTCAGAATTAAAATGAACGGTAAAGAAAAGAAGAAAAATTTTTGTAATGCAATTATTCAATATGCAAAAGCGAGCTTACTTTTAATTTAGAAGCATTTACTTTCCTTCTAAAAATAGAGCAAAATGATTTTGTAAATAAAAAAGAAAGTTAATCAAATAAATACACGAAGGAATATTCATGGAATACGTAAGATTGATTAAAAAATGTGGAGATGTATTGTAGAGAGGAATATATTTTACAAAAGGAAATTGCAAATGATAATAATGAAAATGTCGAGGATGCAGAAGTGCAAATAAAGACATGGCTGAAAGAGAAAATAATCAAGAAGCGAAGGAAGCAATGAATGACGAGATATAATGCATAAAGGGGAACAATAAGCGGATAAAGGAGGTGCAGATAAACTAAATTACTTTATCTGCTGCATACACATCCTGGATAATATGTTCTACTTATGCAATATGAATAACAGGAATTATGAAAGGTAGATAACTATATAAGCAATAATGCGGACAAGAAATATCTCTGCAATTATTCTGCTTAAATAGTTTTCTTAATAGACTGTTATGATATTCCGCATTGCAGTTCGTGCATTCAATGTTAAGAATCGGTTTAAACGGCCGTTCACGAAGCATATTGGCTAAGTCTCTGATTTAACCAAGCTTAACAGTTTGAGTTCTATCTAAATACTAGGATTATGTGTTTCTCATCAGATTTCCAATCAGACAAGTATTTCCTCTTCAACATAAAACGAAGGAGATATTTTTTTTCTCATTTTGAAGATTACAGATTCAGATGGTATTTATAAAAAGACAATTCTGCTTTCGTCATACAAGCCAGAGAAAATCTGGGAATTTGATTGCTTGGAGAAAATCCGCGATTAAATGATAAATTTTATTTCAACTGAGGATTCTCATGATGATTATTCAAAAAACGTGACCTGGATTGCTAGCCCATCTATAGCCCATTCTATAGGTTTAAAAATTGAAATCCGAGTTTCCACGACTAGAATTTGGGTTTAAAATAACAAATAATTCAGCTCAATTCAATCTCACGTGTAACAGACTTTTAAAAATTTAATGTGATTGTTTCCATTCCCAATTGTACCTGAATAATGGAAGAATAAGCATAAAACCACTGAGCTGGATGTGGTTTTACATCTTTTGTTTCGTTATTAAAATGAAAATTTACTCATCAGGAACTTAAATTGATTTTGATCTATAATTTTAAAATGGTTTATGTATTCTAGACTATTTATTATGAACTTATATTTTTCGTAAAGTTGGGTGGTTCGATAAATAAGAGATTTTTAAAATTTATTTTAGATAGACACAAAAATATTAAATTCAGAGATGTTAACATTTACAGGGAAATCAAAGCTTTGAAAACTGTTTTACATTCTTTCTGGTCGTTTTGCCTTGCTTTCCATAAATACAGATTATATCTCTGTGTAAAATCTACTTCACCTTCAGACTGTGGATCATCGTCGGGGAGCTAAGAGAAAAAAAGTCCTCCTTTGAAGCTATAGTAAGGTTTATGAATACAAAAGCGTCCGATAACGCTGCCTGTTAAGGCATATAAAGCCAGTAGATGCTCCTTAGAGGCGAAGGATACATATCGTATCGGTTCATTCTTATTTACGGTGGGATAGGCGAAATACAAATCGAATGTACGTCTTTCTGGTAGAGTCTGCTCGTGCATGTCAGTAATAATGCTCTCTTCCTATTCTTGGTCGTTAAAGGACAATGTATTCAAGGATACATGATAGATTTTGTATTTCCGTATTGTCCCAACTTCCTTTCACTCCCGCTCTTTTTGGCACATTTCCATATGCTGGAACTGAAATAGTCGCAATTTGGTCCTTTGCTCCATAGATTCACTAAACGTGCTACTTTGTGAATTTACGAATAGCTAATACCTACGTCCACGATGATTTCGTACGAGTGCATTATTCAACTTTATTTTAAAAATATGTATTTAATCTAACACAACGAAAATATTTTTCAATTATTTTAATTAAATTTAAATTAGTAATTATTTCATATATTTTACGTCTTACATTTAATTAAACTGATAAAAATAGAGCAGAGTGCAAAATAATATCTGACTTTTTTTCTCAATTATAATAAAAAAATAGTTCTAATTAGAGACGATAAATGAAGGGTAGCAAGTGTAAATAATACACAGACAAGAAGTAAAGAAACGTTGAGGACAGTTGGAATAAAAAGAAGGGAGGAAACGACACTAGAGACGAAAAATATAAAAAAAAAAGTTAAGAGAGAATGAGGCGAAATCAATAAGAGAATTCAACCATTTTTAATTTATTTTCTAATACATAATGCAGACTTCGAACTACTCTACTGTTGCTACTTTTTCTACTTTTTGGAATTTGATTCTACTAAAAGCTACCATTTTCATAAAAAATGTTTCATAATAAAGATTTATCATTTTATTAATTATTTTATTTATTTTATTTGTTAATCTTGATAAAAGCGGAAAATACTCTTCCTGAAAAATGTATTTCTCTTCCAACTTTCTTTTTTCGTTTTAACTTTTTGTTATTTATTTTTAATTTGGTCTACCTTTGTGGGTAATTTTTAACAAATTAAAGTACAGTTGATTCTGCACAATACAATTAAAACATTTTTAAACCACGAAACTAGATGAACAAAGGTTTCACTTACAGTTTTATGTAGTCGTATTTTACTTTATGTGGTCGTAAAGAAAGTTAAGCACCAGTATAGTTTTCTGCAAAGCATTAATCCGAAACGTCATTTTTAGTGATTCATAAAATTCAGTTTTTATTTCCCATAGAAGTATTAATCAGAAGAAGTTTATAGGATAGCGTTCATCTAATTCAGCACGTTCAGTGAAACAACACATTAGCTTTTACATTCCATTGGAGCCAAAACTCCCGACTCTTTATGTATGAAACATTTTCCCGGTGGAACATCTCGTGGTAATTTGGCACCGATCAGATCGTAACTCCCTGATGTGATAGTTCCGTTCCCTAGTGACCTTTGTATTCATCTGACAAAGCGAACATTTGAATCTGAAAACGCTCAACTTAAGGAGCGATCAATAGTTGCAAATATCTTTTATGTAAATTTTTGTTGGAATAGGCTTGTTGAACTATTTATTTAGCGTGAAAGAGGAAATAGTTCGGTAAGAAGTTTTGATTTAATAACATACTTTGGTCGCTAGATGGATAAAAGTTACGGAATTTTGTTGGCTAAAGAGAATTCAGGGAATGTTTTTACATAAGATAATTATTGGAAGTTTGTAATCCTTTGGGTAGAAATAGGATAATTTCTGTAGGTGATTGGAAGAGAGAGAAAAAAAATTAGATTTTAACTGATCTCTAGTGAAAGAATTTAAAACCAAGTGTATTTACACTTCTATAGATTTTTTTTAAAACAAAATTTTCAAAGACTGGATTTAATTGATAAAATATATGCTTGAGAGACTCGATGGTATAATATATTTTGTGCTTCATGAATAGCCTAAATCATTACGCAGATTGAGTTTCATGCTTGTGAAAGCCAGAGAATTTAAGTCCCATATTTCGTACAGCTATCATCGAAACTCGAGCTTCCGCTTACGAGAAAGGAAATTTAGAAAATGCCTCTGTCGAGCTTTTTCGGGAGAGAAGTTTAACTGCATAGCACGCTGCTGCGGAAGCTTGAAAATGCTTCAGGCGAACTTTCGACAAATGCTTTGGCATTTCAGTATTGCCAGAAAAAGGCAACTAGAACCTAAAACCCCAACTCCACTTCCCGTGAAAGACAGTGTTAATTTATATTTGTATAAAAAACACTTACAGTTTTCCAGACACAATTTCCTCAAAAATATCGTATTTTATAACTAAAATAAAGTACATGACTTTAGTCAGCTTTAGCGGAAAACCTAATGAAAATTTATTAGGTGTATTAAGTGGTATCATATTTTGTATATCATCGCTGCCGGTGAAATATACCGAATTGAGCTTTTTCCGGTGACGATGTCGATGCCAGAAAATTTTTAACGCATAAGTTGGTAAATCCACTAACAATGACAATAGCTGACAACTTTGGCTTAAAATAAAAAAAAAAATCAATCTGTGTACAACCACCGGTTAAATTGATTGCTCCACCCAATTTCCTGGTGGCCTTTGGCACTGCTTTTGTCGACATTTTCAAACCAATTTTTCCATTTTATATTCCGATATTATATTTTTCTTTTATTCTTTAGATTTATTTTATTCAAATTTTATTTTAAATATAAAATCGAGTGCGTCACATGGATACACTAAAAGCAACTTTTATTTGTAATAAGTTTATAATTTAGGGAGCGTCAAAGCGTATAAAAGAGATCATTTTTTGTGGGGTCTTCATCTCGAAGGCATATATACACAAGAGCGTTAAAATTACTTTGTAGATTTTTATTCTCGCTAAACTTAATTGTGCAGAACATGACTAAGGATAAAATAGCGCTTAAACGGAAAAGAAATACTTGCCTGTCCTTGTTTACTTAACTTATCGTTTTTTTTATTTTCTTGATGAAAAAGGCAAACGAGGAACAATGCAAATTTTCCTAGCACATTGGAGCATTGCACTCCAACGGAGATAAAAAAAAAACGAGCAAACGAGATTCTCTGCGGCTGAAATTAACGCCAAAAAGACTCATGACGGGCTCGTAGCCAGTGCAGTTTCTACGGCCAAACTTTCGGAATCGACGTCGATACTGACTGCCTGAATTCGCTTTTCCACCCCCGAACCCCAAACCCCTTTTCTCTCTTGTGCACCGCTAACAGATCCACGCGAATTCTCTTGTTAAAGGGCAAAGTTGATTCTCTGACCTATGGTCTTCAATTGTTCTGAAGATTTGAAAATAAAATAATTTGAAAAAAAAATAATATTTGAAATTAGTTTTTCTTTTTTGATAAAATAATAATTGCAAATTTTGGAAGCAATCAATCTGACAAATTCAAGTAAGAATTCAGTAATTAAAACTGAATTGGATTTAAAAAATTTGGAAATACTAGAATTGATGTGATTAAAAATCGAATTATTATATTTAT
>JAUESH010000015.1:1687871-1719439 GCA_032275165.1 Synergus magnus | reverse complement strand
AATTAAAACTGAATTGGATTTAAAAAATTTGGAAATACTAGAATTGATGTGATTAAAAATCGAATTATTATATTTATTTATATTTGGATATAATTAAAAGTAGAATTCAATTAGTCGTTTGCATTAAAGTTCTCGTGCGCTGCAATGGTTTACATATTTTATTGAATTATAATATTATTTACAAAATGAAAATGTTGGAAATTCTGAGAAAATTTGTTACAGCCAATTTTAAAAATTGGCAATGAATTTCACAAGAGTGCACCGGTGTGCATCAGCTGTTGTTCTGTATTTTTCCGTCAATAATCATGCCGTTAAACTGGTGAAATTGAACCTAGTTCACACCACTGGACGGTAGTAGAACTCGCTATAAAACCGAATGAGGGCAATATATAAAAAATTACGTTTTATCGTGTATTTCTCAAGTAACTAATCTTTTGACGACAAAAAACAAATCTAAAGACTTTCGTATCCGATCATACAATAAAAAAGAATATCGCAAAATCAATGGTGCCGATGGAAAAGAAAAATAGAAAAATAATATTTACGATAAAATTAGTTGAGGCTTTAAAATTAGCCCCAGGAATTTTTCTTGAGTGGCAAATTGCTACATGAATTAAAAGTGTCAATCTTGTGCACTCTTGACTTAATATTACCTTTCCAAACATACAATTCTTTAGTAATAATTCCTGAGGTGACTTTTTCCTTATGACCACTTCTAAAGTGTTGAAGAATCCTTCAAACTTTTGCGCCCATGAAACTTGAATGCTTAGTAGGCACTTGATGAAACTTGACCTTCAGAGTTCTGGTTAAGCTTTTCTTGTAAATTCTCTTCAGACAACGAGTGCAAAAGAAGGTATAAAACGTTAAGGTCGGACCAGCTCGTTTTCTAGTGTGTTTGCCGACTTAATGTCTAGCAATAAAGCTTTACACACGTAGTGTCTGGATGCAAGGAACAATCGAGTCGAGGCGAGTACCAAAAAGTCTCATGCTACATCCTGCAAAAAGTCGTATCCATTTCTTGAAACCGAGACCAGTATCTCTCGTTTATATTAAATTTAATTCATTAAACATTTTTTAAATATTATCAGAATTTAATTATTCAACCTGTCTAACTGACGTGAGATTTGCATATAAAATTAGTGAAATATGTATATTTATTTCAAATAAAAAATGTGGCACATTAGATTTAGAAGAAAAATATTAGAGACATTTTAATTGAGAATTATTTGCCACCCTTGATACTTTATAATGTTATGTTATAAGCGAGTTTGAAGGAGTTTTGATTTTTGTTATTTACAATTATTCAAAAGTATCTTGATATTCACCAGTGGAGCTGTTTCCAACGCAGAAGAGTCGCAATTCAGAAACCAAGTTGAAACTCGTAAACATGTAATAGTTTACGAATAGTCTGAACTATGATTTTATCTGTATAAGGTGAATTCATTGGAAATTGTCAAACAAACTACGAAATTCAAGCTTGATTCTAGAAATTTCAATGTTTTTTCTATACAAGAAACATGTGATTATTAAAATTTTTTAAATTTTTCAAAGTCGGGTTTCCAAACTGAAAGCCTTCTAAATGAAAAACTTTCAAATTACTAGAAGATAACTGAATTACATTCCGATTAAAGGAGAGATAGAGAATGAATTTATGAAAATGTAGGATTTTCTTGTAGGACTGGATACATCGGCAGATTCATGGAAATTAAATTCTAGATTGGAATGAAGAAGAGGTCGTCCAATCTGTCGTGAGCCTTTTTAACATCTTCATTCCACCTCAATGCTCCATTCGTTCGGTTGGCAAGCTTGATCTTGTCTTTACGTTGAAACACGAGTCCAGAAACCAGCTTTGTTGGCTCTAGAAGTAGTAAAAGAGAGAAAAATAGGAAAATTGAAGTAAAAACAACATCTGTCAGCTTCTCCGAAGTCATGTTCAAAATCTCTTATAAAATCCTATTCTGTAAGGACTGGACCATTTTTTTTAGCTCTGATAAAAGCTAGTAGGTTTTAAAATTTTAGAAATGTAGGTTTTAAGCCAATTAATCAGTGCAAAAGAACCTTTGGATTTTTTTTTGAATTTTCTGTATTGGAAGTTTTATTTTTGCTGACAGTATGTATTTTCTAAATTTCCGAACGGAATCAATGCTGATTGTGCACTTCTATATCTGAAGAGACATTTATTAAATTTGCATGAGAAGACATTTTCCGACTGGCATCATTCCATTCATATGTGAAAAGCAAAATGTCTCTCGATCCAAAATTCGAATACATATATTAAAGAATTCGCACTTCCTCTTCATTTAGCATAAATAAAGAGATATCAAAACAGGTTTTTATTATCCACAAATTTAATGCCAATTAAATTAAATTTATTTTATGTATACATATTTAATTTATACCAATTTGGTGGTAATATATCAGCGGTTAATAATCGATGAAAATGATATATGAAAGCGAGAAAATAAACAAGGTGTAAAGCTGAGAATAAGTCATATTTTACTCTTTCAACCTTAATGTAGCAAATGATTTAAGATCATTTCCAATACGAGAGACGTAAGCCAATGAGCCAATCATCGTTACAATTGCATGGACAGTGGACACTGTACAGTGTATAATGCCTATACTATTGATCTATTAAACGTTATGTATTAGAATCTCATTCCATTGTGTCTATCTAATAACGTTACTAATCGATCACATCGCATTGCACATCAAAGCCATCCTTCAATAGACTTTATTTATTATACAAAAATTTATATTCTCACAGGGATTTCATCTTTTTTTTTTTTTTTTTTTGTTCAGAAAGAATCTAAAGGAACTTTTTACATTTTCGCTTCAGTAGAAATTTAAAACTCCTTGAATTAAGAAAAGTATTATTTCATTCTACAAAACAAACTAACTTTCTATTTTCATTTGTCTTTCAGAGCGTATGAATCAGGAAAAAGGAGCTTGTGATGCCCAAATGCTGTGGTCGGCATGCCAAGCCTTGGCAAGAGCGATTAAAGTTGCACCACCTGGAGCCCCCGCAGATAAAGCCGTGAGACCACTTGAACCTGAAATTATCGCAGTGTCGAAAGCAGCACGTAAGTAGACATTAATTTTCATTTTATCCTGAAAATTAGACAATTTAATCTAAATTTAAGGGAAAATTTTAAGAAAATTAAAAACTGATTCATACTCGGTTATTTCTTCATTCGGTTTATGCTAAATAAAGAATAGATCGGTTCATTTTTGAGTTTTACACAAAATTAGATTTTGTAAAATTATTCAATCAAAGAGATTATCGTCTTTATTAATCTGCAGTTTAAAATTTTGTTATTATTGCGATATAAAGTCTTATCAGTTTACGATGAATAAACAATTTCTGTCCGTAACAGTTACAATGAATACTAAATTGCAGTAGCAGATCATAAATATATCTTGCAAATGATTTCCATTGCACTGGCCCAGTGAGCCGAAAGTATATCAAACTGTGTAGACTTGGAGACTCATGTTATAAAAATAATAGAGTGAATGAAGGTGCTTTCGAGTTAGAAGATAGCAACTTCAAAAAGCGTTTATGCGATGCGTTCAAAGATTTACGATCTAATCGGTAGAAAGCCGTCACAAAGCCATTTGAGAGTGTTTATGACCAAGTTTCAGGCACTCTTTCGTCAAAGTTGATAAACGAGCTTAGTGGGCTAAGGTCGATTCCATCGTAAAGTGCAGAAATTCCGTCATTTACGGTCTTCTTGCTCAACTCCATTCGCATCTTTAAGATCAAGCGCAGGAGACATTATTTTAATATTTCCTCAAAATGATGTCTTCAAGTCTACAGAACTGCATTTTTAGTCGTGCAAATTATTGTTTGAGTGAAACTTAATTAAATTTAAATGGATTTTGATTTTGAAAATAACACAGGTCTATAAATTTGTCGGTAATTCAAAATTGTAGAAAAAATCGAATTAAAGCAAGACAACTCATCTTTTGTTTACAGCAAAAGAAGATCCTTTGGTGAAGGCCGTCATCGAAGGAATTCCAGATGAAGCTTCGAAGCGTGGAGTATTTCCCGAGGATGCTCTTCGTGAGAGATTCCTCAAGGTGATAATTTTGTAACTCTTTTTTTAAAATCGGTTTATTTTAAAACAGAAGAGTGACCGAATCCATTGTTGCCAGGTAGAGAAGATGGCGAGGAGGTTAGCTTTGGTGCCAGAAGAAGGAGCATCGCTGCCTGTATACCTTCTAAGCTGCCTCCAAAGCTTTCTGATCATTCAAACGATCAATCCAATTCCAAAGAGTGAACTCGAGGATGCACCCATCGACATTGAGTCTCTCAACACATACGACATTCTTCACAGGGCGAGGTAAGTGGTTTTCTTTAGAGCGATTTAAACATCTTCTGACAGGTGACGGATATATTCTCAGGATAAGAATTGCATCCTTACAAATAAAAGTGCTGAAAGAACTGGGATTGTTCTAGTGTTTAAAATTGTTGTGAGACTCAAAAATACTGATCTGATGACCCCCATAGTATACTAATTCCTGGAACATTCCTAGAATACGGAAATGTCCGACATTTGGAATATTCCAATGGAATATTGCTAGAATATTAAATTGAAAGCTTCCGGAGTTTAAGGAAAGTTAAAGCAACTGTTGAATATATTATTATTATTATTATTGGTGACAATATCTTAACAAATTTTTAGAAATTTTTAAGGCCGTATTTTCAAGAAATGTATTCCGGAATCGTTTAATTAAATGAAAATATTCCGTGGATATTTGAAGTTTACAGGGCGAATTTATACAAAGTTTCAGATTAATGTGCATATGATCCAGCTTAATTTCCCGATAAGTAAATACAAAAAGATGTTTCGGATCAAGTGAACAAGAAACACTGTTGATATATCTCCTCGGATCGCGTAGCATTTCATCGAGCCATTAGTGCCTAATGGGTACAAACACAATTTGCGTTGTCCTTTGAGACGCCCTTGTTCCGTCTAAAGCACACTAAGTCAACGAGCCATAAAAAATATCTCGGACGACCTCCTACTGAACGATACTATAATCCACAAAGGGGAAAACCAGTATTGCAGATATTCTTTCTTACTTTTCGAGATTATCGTTTATTTCATAATTTAAACTTTCAAAATTAAAGTAAATTTCTTTTTCATTTTTAAAACTTGTTGCTTAAAAATAAATCTGGTGAAATATCAAGGTGCAAGGAATGGTCTAGTGAACATCTTTGTCGTGCAAAATGAAAATACCTGCTGCAATATCCCATGTTATAAGTCATCCAGAAATCCCCAATATACCGGTTTATGACTCTCGCCCATCTTTCTAAATTTCCTTCTCTGAAGAACTTTTTTGAAAATGGAATTAATAACAAACTACGATGTTCAATTTCATCTCCTGACCCCAATTGTAAAAGGAATGAATCACACTTTCGACCACTACAAGAAATGTGATTTAGAACCAGGGATAAATTGTCAGAAGTTTAAAGAGTCGAAGCTGTTTTGTAAATTAAAATTTATCTAGAATACAAGAAATGCACAATTTCTTCACGAGTGAGAGAAATGCTGATATTGCGATCTTTTATGATAGGTACTTTTTTTTAGTAATAGCAATAAATGGAATTGGGAAAAATCTATATTCATGATTGGGTTAATCATGCCGCATAGCCGATCCCTTGGGAAATGCAAATATATACTATATACTACCCTGGCAATTTCTAGTAGCAGGCCAGGCGAGCTTGAGCACCAAGTGCAGCTGGGAAACTGTGATCAAACAAAGCTTCGAAACTTTTTCACGACACCAAAGGGACTTGTATAAAACCGTCCTACCGGGTTCAGTGGAAAACAGTTATGGTTATGACTTTCCTCGAGTTTTCTTATCCTGGGAATGATAGCAAACGTCAATGCTTGTTGTGTACACCGAAAACTCTTATATTATCGAAGATTTCCGAATTGAGCGATATAAAATACTGTGCAAAGGAAAATCTGAAAAGATAAACTTACGTATAAACAAGAGAAGTTCTTACTTTAAAAAATAGCAAAAGGAAAACAAGTTTAGCTCTTCAATATTTGAGCAACTCTAAAAGTTTGCTTTCCTGTTTCTTGGTGGTTCAGTTTCACTTAGTTCAGTGTTTAATACTAGCTTGACAAACTTTCAAGTCAAATTTTCATTTATCTTTTTCAAAACTGACAAATGTGTTATTGCTTGCATCTGGAAAAATCAATTACATCTAATAAAGTAGGATGGCTTGTCTGTTCACATTGAAACTCTTATGTTTCAAATGAAATAAGGCGACACTTATTTTAACGATTTTAAGAGAAATTTTTTTTGACTAAAGTTCGGACACCCTAAAATTTCAACTGATCGAAATTTGGATGACTGTCAGTAATAATATAAAGCAAGAAAGAAAATTCAAATAAGGTGTTGACTTTTTCAATTTCAAAGAGGATTTTATAGCATTCAAATTTCAATACAGCTGTGCCTGAAGTCTATGAATTTTGTATGACTTGTATACGAGTTTCAGATACATGAATTGTTGAGCTGAACATTTCACCATGGAAGAACAAGGAATATTTCAAAATATTTTCTAGATATCCAAATCTTCTATTAACATTTTGTTTTATTTGTTCGCCTTGGAAAGATCTTTGAAATATATTTGCGGAAAATTTTAAATTATTTTCCTCAATGTATTTATTTGACAGGAGTCAACGCTTGAAAAATTGAAAATAGTAAGCAGATAAAGCTTGACGTCAGCGAAAAGTATTTCTATGTACTTGCTTCTTGAAATGGTCCCCAGACTAACATAAATTTTTGAATATTATTCGCTAAAAAGTCTGCTAGAAATGTGGTTGAAGTCTCATATTCCCTTAGGAAATGACTACCGAGTAAAGTCAAATTGAAAAAAAATTCTTAAATTTACTTTTGATTTTAAATTCATATTACTAAGTAAGTAAATAGAATGAGCGATGAGAACTATCTTTTTTTAAATTATCATCTTTATATTTAGCTTGTTTATACATTTTTTAAATCAATGTTCTCAATTATTCCGAGAAATATTATTCGTTGAGAATTTTCACAGATAAAAAATGATTTTGTAGATTTAATTTCTAAAGAAATATCTATTGCAATTTTATGCATTAATTTGCAAATTTGTGTACACAGATTTATGGGAAAACAAAAAGTATATTTCTAAAGATTTTAATACTGCACTCACTGATGTATGAAAATGTGATGTTGACCGAAACAATGTTTCCAAACTGACTGGTCTTTGTTTTGAATCAAAACAAAAAGCAATAATGGTTGAACCTTTTGTTACTTCACTTAGGGATTCGTGTTTTGTAATAAAATAAAAGTTGATTGAAGGAAAATATGTATCAGTAGAACTATTGCAAACTTCGAACTATCCTACATTTTCTACTTTCTACTTCTTTTTTAGATTACTTGCTAAATATAACTTTCATGTTCTGATACTCAATCCTCAATTTGCTATATTTCAAATTAAAATTGTTTGGAACTTGTAACAAGTAATAATATTTTTTTTTTTTAATTTTGAGTTGTATTTCCCGTTTTAATCTTAAGCGTTTTAAGAATCGTTTAAGAGTCTCAACTCCTATCTCTAATGCATCAATTGTCACACTCAATCTTTTCAGGTTCTAAGGTAGGCTACATTTAAGTGGAAAAAAAATCCCTTGAGGGTACTGCTTGTGGCAGCTCTCAATCGACCTCATCTCCTCTGAATTTCTTTTTCCTTCCGGTTGACTACGCATCTTCCTTGTGTAAGAAAGAAGTGTCGAGTGCCGAGTCGACCTTTCTGCTTACCTCATACGTAACTTGATTTATAGTCTAAATCGTGATTTCTCGGTGCGCAAAGAAGAAAGCTGAAATGAAAGTAGAATACTATGAGGGCAGCAATGCGATATATGTACGTTTTCTTTCTTCTGAAGGATTTAGATTTTCTTTTGTCAACTTTGCTTGCTTCATAAAGGTAATCATATTCTACCTATCAAGTCAGTTTGAAAGAAGATCATTTCTTTCCTTTCACAAGAGTCTAATATGTAGTTAGCCACAATAGGATGACAAGCTCAATTAGATTGTAGACGATGAGAAGGAAATTAGAGTCATTCAGCTATTTTCAGAAAATCCTCGCCTGAAATATTCTCAAGGGAGTAGATCAGAAGGTTTAGTTTTTTTTAAAGGGGAGAATACAAAAGATTATTTAGAAACCTTCGAAAATTTGTGAAATGTTCCTAATAAGTTTAAACTATAATCTGATTGATTTTTAAATAACGAGAGGGAGAATATTTAAATAAATTTAATGAAAACTAGGACGAGTTTGAATATTAAAATTTTTTTCCTCTCTTTCAATTTATTCTCACTTTGAGCGTTAATAGCAAAAGTTGAATGGGTGAAGTGAGGCTTGAAATTTACATACTGTTTGAATATATATGCGAATGAGAAATATAGTATTCATATGTACAAGAATAATAATAATGTATATGATGAAATGTAATACATGGCCTGAACTTCTGATCCAAATTTATCTCTGGAAGAGCATTTCCACTATTCAGAGAAAGTGTCTCTTAACTTTCCCTTCCCTCAGTACCGATAAACCATAGCAAAATCCACCGGATGTTGCAAACGGCTGCAGCCTGCCGGCAGCAAGTGTTCCCAAACTATGCACTCCGTTCTACCAAACCCAAGAATAGAGAATCTGTTTCTGAACTACATATAATATATATTTATATATATATAAATAGTTGCAAATTAGATTTCAAAAAAAAATTTTAATCCTAAAATGTATACTAAATTTCTTACCTAAAATATATTAATCGTGGGGTAATTTTAAGTATTTTTAAAGGACATTTATTAATTGATAGTTCGTGGCTTTTTTTAAATTTCTAACAAAACAATATTTTTATTTTTTATTTCAGGTATTACCTTGATCGGGGTGACTTCAAGATGACCTTACGGTATATGAATCTATTGAAAGGAGCGTCACGATCTATCGCTAAGGACTGGATGAACGAAGCTAGGATTCTTTTGGAAACACAGCAGGCTGTGGACGCATTACTCGCTTATGCTGGCGCTAATGGTCTCGTCTTTCTTAGCGATGCAGACGTCTTAAAAGTAAGTCAAATAAAATATTATAATCGAATTATTATCAATGTCCGAATTTTCTGAGTATTTAAATTGGATTTCGTCTTTAATTTGAAAGTGTAGAATTTCATCTGTTCAGGGTGGCGACTTGACCGGGAAACCTGGAAAGACCGGGAATTTTATTGACCGGGAATTTGATTAAAAAACCGAGAATTTACTTCTGAGCGCAGTAAAATTCAAATTTTCATTCTTTTAATAATTTTAGTCATCTTAGAAAATTGATTTCTACTTTAGGTACTAGAAGGGGGAATTTAGTTGCAGGAGTAATCTTTTGCTTTATTGTGTTATAGGATATTTAGAATGAACGTCATAAATTAAAATAAATCTTTGCACTTTGCGGCAGATATAAATATGTTACTTTTAGTTATCCGGGAAAATTGAAAAAGTTGCCCGGGAAAAACTGGGAAATGACAGAGAATTAGAAATCGTCCGCCAAATTGCCACCCTGCTGTTGTTGGTACACTTTCATTTTTCATAAGGAACTAATGGACAGAATTTAGTGGATTGATCGTTAAAGATGAAAAGGAAATTGAATAAATATCTAGATGCAAGATATAATTTAAGGACTTTTACTTTAAGTTTTCTAAGAAAAATCAGAGCAACTTCTCAATAATACTATTTCATATTATAGAAACAAGGAGGTATGTAGTCTATCACTAGCATCATCCACATAGAGAAATGATAAACCTATAAAGGAAGGGAGCTAAGTCAGCCAGCCTTGTACAGTTAACATCTTTTTTAGTAAATTATGTCTTTTAAGGAGCGAAATAAATGGGTTTTATCCGGCTAAGTCAAGTGGGCTGGGAATACAGAGAACGCGTGGCTCAATTGCATCTTCGATTAAGAACGAATAAATCAAATCTTGTAAAAAATAGCTTAGAGCTTAAAAGAAATCTGTGGTAAAAAGATCGTTATTTATAAAGTTAAAGTAATTTCTGTAAAATGAAGTACAGCAATGAAATTACATTTTTTACCTCTCATATAACTTTTTATTAAATATAATTATCTTTAAAAATCTGATAACTTTCAACAACCATTAGTTTATTTCCTTTGACGAGCCGGAAATTCCCCTTTTTTCTTCTCTGCTTCGAAAGCGCAGATTTTTTTCTCGTGATCGAGGATCAGCGCAGCAGAACCGAAGCCCACTGGCATAGTCAATGCGGATGTAATTTGTAGGTACGAAATGTAAATTTTAAATGTTGAATTGCCGAATCGACGTGCGCTCATGTGTCTACTTCGACTTGTGTGGCGTCTCATGTTGTTAAAATTGTATGTACGCTCGTCGAATAATCTACGTTTTAGTGCCTATTTTGTAACGAAAGACGAATGAACGACCATACGAAGCAATAATGTTCTTGCTGTGTAAGAATAGAGAGTAATAGAGGTCCAAAAGAAACGAGGATGTATGAAAAGTGTTCCTATTTATTTCTTTTGTCCATAACACGATAAAACTCAACCAGAGAAAAACTTCGCTTCCTTTTTTCGCACGCCGAGTTTCCCAACAACTCGAACCAACTTCAGTCAGTCGACAAAAAATTGTCCACTTTTTTTTGTAGTATAATTATGTGTTCCAAGATTTCCTATCTTTATTCTTGTTATGCATGTGGCAAAACTTCTTTGCTCTCTACAGTTTTTGTATCATGCAACAATTTCATTTTTTATTTTTATTTCAGATTTATACTATTTTAGTTGTTGTATATACATGCAAAACCAAAATTATTTTCTCGAGTGAAAAATGAAATTTATTAGCTGTCGATTTAGAGGTCTCCCTCTCGTTCGAGACTCGGTTTGCAGAAAATCTGATTTGTGGAGAAGCAACACGAATTTTGGGCTTAAGCAGAGTCTAGCATTGTTCACGAAGTTATTGTGCCATTCACTAGCTAATTAGAAACCTAGAAAGAAAAAACGTATTGTCTGTAACGCGAACGTACTTCCAGAATAAATTTTGGAATAACATTTCTCTGGGACCTCCCACAGAACCTCTGATGCGCCACCATCCCTACTCTTTCCTTTTTTTTTACGAACCGTTCGATATCAGAGTGACCTCGTTGATCTCAAAATTAATCAGCGTCTCTCATTTTGCCTTGCCTCGTGGAATGTGGATATCAACTTCAATAGGTGTAAAATTAAGTTATCTATATTTCTGCGTTTCATTCAAATAGTCGAAATCAGTTGTGCAAAGTCTTTCGTTGAAATTGTAAAACATTTTCTGAAGACGTAGAATGTTGAACGAAGAGGGCAAGAAATAAAGGAATAAATAAATCAAGAAAATATTTTTTTATATTTAGATAGCACCTTTATGTGATGAATAAAAATAGTATTGGATTATTTTAAGAGGTGTTAATATTATTTGCATTTCATATGCGCATATTCATGAGCGGTACTGTATTTTGAGAAAATTGTTAGCGCTTGCAGTTTACTTTCTGATAATGTGAAATGGTGCATCAGTAAAATCGTAATAGGTCCAAAATTTAGTGGTATCAACAAATGGTATAATTTGCGGTTACGAATAAAATCGCATTAAGTGTTCAATTAATCTGGTAACGGCTATACTAATAGCTTACATCCGCAGAAAATCACACGCTTCGTTGCACGTTAGCACGTATTGTTCTCATTTTAGGACATTTTCCGGGAATTTGTGGCGATGTGCCGATAAGCGGCTTTAAATTTTCGGCAAGCGCTTGCGAGTGAAGTCTCTTGTAGGCAAATGCGTCGGCAGTTGTTGCATGTAGGAATCTTTTGGCGGATATAAACACATAGAAATAGATAATTGGATCTGTCTATATCGATTCAAAATCCCTTGATTTTTTTTGGATTTTATAGGAAAAATATTAATTATCACAGATAAAGTTATTAAGCACCCAAAGGTGGAATTGAGACCATAAAAGACGATTGGTGACCTCTAATATTTGAAGTTGATTAAGTGGATTGGAATTTTTTTTATTGACCTGGAAGACCTAGAAAACCTGAAAATGTCCTAGAATTTTGAAAAAGGATTTCGCAATCTCTAATAGATACTGTTTTATAATAATTTAGATTCAGAATTTTTTCAAATTTTTTTACCTAACCCAAAAGAAGTTACAGGTTTTTTAAAAAAAAAAATGGCTTTTTTCTTCTTCAAATGGCCGTAATTTTTTTTTTTTCAATTGAAAAAGAAAAATAGAAAACGAATAAATCCCACTCTGAAAATTTCAGAGAATTTGCGGAAAATGTCAAAGTTTTTTATGAAAGAAAGAAAAAAAAATTTTTAATGAAAATCATCTCGAAATTTCCGTTTTTTCCGAAAATTTCAAAAAAAAACTTTGAAGATGGATCTGTATAATTTTTATACATTTTTTTCTGAAAAGTGCATTTAAAAACAAAAATTTTGAAGAAAAAAAATGTCCCGATAGGTCAATTTTTGAAAAAGTTACGGATATTTGAAAAAAAGCCACTTTTTTTGAAAACCCCATAACTTTTTTTGGGTTAGGTAAAAAAATTTGAAAAAATTCTGAAAAATGTTTGCGATAGGGTAGAAACAGGTAAAAAAGTTTCGGCCAAATAGAAAGATATGGGGCATATTTTGCAAAGATTATATTTACAAATTTTCGTCTATTTATATTTTTAAATATGATACCCATCTCTAGGTGGACTTTCTAATTTGAAGTTGTTTACAAGTCCCAAGGTTTATGGTTCTTGGAAATGTGTGCCTGCGGAGGTAGCTTTAATTGGGGTTTGTTGTTGATCAGACTAGACGCAGTCATTCGACCTATTGTTGTGCTTTGACTCTCAGTTAAGTTTTGAATCTCGATCGGAGAGGTGCAGGAATGATTGATTAAAGTTAAATAATTTTACAAGTATCAGTGAAAGTAAAACTAAAAGTAAAAAGTGTAAGTGTTAGTGAAAAAGTGAAAGTGCCAAAAAAGGGATTATCAAGAGAACGAGGTTCGGGGAACATCATGCAATTTGGGTAGTAAAAGAAGGTAGATATTCTTTTATTATAAAAGTTATTTAATTTGAGTTAAGCTTTAATTTTTGAGTTTATTTAATCAAAATTGTATTGTTTCAGAATCTGAAGGTGGATGCTGCGTCATCGTTTCGACGAGGGAACACGCGGCGGTAAGTGGTTTTGAAAATATATGTTTATAAAGGATGAAAATATTTAGGTCGTTAAAGCGTTGTAAAATATGATACACTGGATAAATTAATCGATTCTACCGTAATTGCCGTAAAAAATGTTCCGTAAATAATGTTTATATTTTTAAAATGGGTAATTAAAATTTTTAAATATGTGTAAATTCTCATTCCTCATATTTATGATTCTTGGGAATTGAGTTGTTTATGTTTGTCGACAAATTTTGCCGGAAAAGAACTTTCGAATCCGGCAAAAAAGCACCCTGTGACTAATTAGAGGGGTTTGTTTGAACTTTTTTGCTTTAATTTTGTTTTATACTTCAAAATTTACTTACAACTCTTTTTTCTTGTTTTTCTTTAAAAGAGGAGATTACGTGACTCTGGGTACTGGAGAAAACGTATTATCTTGTGTGATGGAAAAAAAATATGAGGGAGTGAAACTGTTCTTTATAAAAGAACATGGTTCTATTAAGGTTTAAGTGAGCGTATCTCATGGGAATTGAAGTAGGTACATAAATATCAGAAAAGTATTTCTTATAGTATTACTATTAATGTCAGAGACTTTTTCCTATTTTATCATTAAACGTTGGAGGGTTCCTTAAATATTGCAAGAAAAATAATTTAAGTGCTTCAAATTGCGCTTCCTTAAATAATGTGCAAAATTATCAATTCTTCATTATTGCAAAAGTATCCGAAATGTAAAACGACTCTTACAATTAGATCTTGAACTAGAAATTACAGTTTAAAATAATTTTGTTCTCAATGAGCTTTTCAATTTTTGAAGCACTTATTTTGAATTAATTTCCTTGGAAATTTGAATTATTGATGACCATGAGGTAAAACATGAAAGATTAATGAATCTTGACCTAAAAGTACTTTTTTGTAATATACCTAGTACAAAATACTTTAGTGATTAATTAGCATTCATTGAAAAAGTTCTTTTCATGTCACGTGACTTTTAAATTTGAGGTATAAAGTTGATAAGTCAGGCCAACCCATTTTTATTTATTTTTTTTTCTATCATTGCTTCACCTTTTGTAATCAACCGGAAACACTGAAACAGACATTACTTGCATTTGCAAAATCCAATCCATCAGCCAAGTTTTTGGGCAGTAACATTCAACCCCTATCACTATGAAAGTTTCATTTGATTGACAGAAGGAAAATTGAATCATTTATCTCTGACAAAAATGAAGTCGAAAAGTGGATATAGAAAACTGAAAGTGCAAAATTCATGAATGGTACACCGAAAAGAAAAGCTATTACATTTATATTCCGGATTCCTATGTGTCACAAGCAAAAGTCCTTTCTAGTTATAAACGAAATTTATACAGGATGTATTAATTTACATTCTTTTGTACTTTTTCGAAATAATGAATGCTGTTTTAATATATCAAAGTACAGTAGCTTGTGTGAAGAAAGTAATAGAGAGATAAGAAAAGCAAGAAAATTCAATACAAGAGATTGAATAGTAGTTTAAAGAGATTTTCTGCTTGGAAAGCAAACATAACTCATGCAAAATATGAGGATAAAAATGAAAATAAAGAAGACTGCTTACTCAAGGATTCCAGTTATGCTAAGCTGGCATAGACCTCGTCTCACGTTAAACATATCTATATACACGTAGGGTGTTTTTTTATTAAGAAAAAAAAAACTGTTTTTCGGGTTCAGAGGGTCTCAAAACGTGGACATTTGACAAAAAAGGAGAGAGGTCATATTTTACACAAATCTAATACCTTCTCTCATGAGAATGCACCCAGAAAACAGTTTCTTTGAATCAAAGAAACATTTCTTTGATATATAAGGTTAAAAAAATGTCTTTAAATTAAAAAGAGTTTTTTTGATTCAAAGAGATTTTCTTTAATTAAAAAAAATATTTCTTCATATTGAAGAAAATTTCTTTGAATCAAAAAAACTTTTTTTAATTCAAAGAATGTTTTTCTTTCACCGTATATAAAAAAAATGATATATATTTGATTCAAAGAAACTGTTTTCTGGGTGTGTAAAAAAACGAAGACACTAGTGTATTTTTACCATTTACCTAAAATAATTCATTGAGTTATTACTGTCATTGCAGTTCCACATAATTTTTTGAAAACGAGGAAAATCAACGTTGGCCTGGGCATTAGCTTATTGCATTTATCGAGTATTTGAAGTACAGCTAATAAAATTATATTTTCTACAATATGTTTTATAGAAGAGAATCATGCAGTCTTAAAAACTTTTAGTCGAGATATATTTCAATAATTTTTTAGTCATAAAATTTATAAAAAAAGAAGGAACTTAATTTCAATGATGAATTTATTCATACCCCGTAACATTAATCTCGTAAACTGGATATTTTGAATTGACAATATCGAATGTGGGTTGTTACATGAAATCTTTGCCTATAGGTTGTTCTAATTTAAAATCAATTTGGTAGCCGCGTGTTTACGATAATAGCAGGGCGTGTAACATCATCACTAAACTCAATGCGGATTAATCTTCTCGCTTCACCTCAACGAAAGCTCTACGAGAGCAAAACAATCGCATTGACATTCATAAGCGAGATTGCACGGTTAGATTATGGCTAGTCTATACTATTCTGTACTATCTGTACTTTGCACTCTGGGACTATTTGGACCAACAGTACCGAACTACAATCGTCTGCCCGCAAAGGAGGATTAAGGATCCAGGATTATTCCTCTGGATCTCATAAACGTACCCCAGAATTAATCTGGAACATCGCAAGTCTTAAACTGAAAAGCTAGGAATGTGAACTTTCAGCCTATTAAAGATAGCGAATTGTTAACATCATGCACTACAGAATTTATTATTTTCAAATTGAACCATTCTAAATATTGAACTGAAGTATCAGGTGACTAATCTGGCGAAAATTAAATTTATGTTTCATTTTTATTTACAAAAATATTTCAAGGTCAAAAATAAGGTCTTACAATATTTTAATGCGCATAAAGCGACAAAAAACCACAATCCTGTCAAAATCGACAACTATTGCGCGAAAACTCAAATTTGAAAGCTAGACGATCATTTTTCGAAAGGTCATATGGAGAGGTGTTAGAATCTGATTTTTTAATATTTTCATCCGAAGCCATTCAAAATTGTCACACTTTTTAACGTTTAGTCGAAAAATGACATCTAGCATTCAAATTCGAGTTTTCGTGCAACATTTGTCAATTTTGACAGGATTGAGGTTTTTTGTCGCTTTATGCACATTAAAATATTGTAAAACCTTGTTTTTGACCTTTTTTTGAAATATTTTTGTAAATAAAAAAATGACTGGTTAAGTTAACCAGAATTATGGTTAAAAAATATGCCCTTATTATTTTTTCTGGTTGATTTAACCCGCTTTCTAGTTGTTTCAGTTAGAAATTCTAATTAAAATAAACAGACTTTTGGTTACTTTAACCAAAAAAATAGTTATGGCGTATTTAACCAGAAATTTGATGACACTTTTTGAGTGAATATTTTAAGAGGTAAAATTACGTCATTCCAAATATTTAGTAGCATTTTTTATGTGATGAATCTGCATTTTTTAAACATTTTTATAAACATACTTAAAATAAATCTTAAGTTTTATTCATTATAAAGTAGATAATTTAAGATTTCAGAGTGGGGACTTGACCGGGAAACTTGAAAAGACTGGGAATTTAATTAAAAAACCGAGAATTTACTTCTGATCACAGTAACATTCAAATTTTTATTCTTTTAATAATTTTGGTCAACTTAGAATAGTGATATTTACTTTACTTACAGTCGAAGGGGCAATTTTTTGCTCTATTGTGCAGGATTGACCGGTAAATAATCAGGAATTTAATTAATAGGTAATATAATTAACTTCATTTATTTAATACAGGATGTTTAGAATGAACGTCGTGAATTAAAATAAATCTTTGCGCTTTGTGGCAAATATAAATATGTTACTTTTAGTTGAGCGGAAAAATTGAAAAACTTGACAGGCAAAGACCGGAAAATGACCGGGTATTTGAAATACTCAAATTGCCACTCTGGATTTTTTGTTACTTTAAAGCTTACGGACTAAAGGTGCAGCATCAGAAAATGACCTGGATTCTCACATAGGGTATGTTCAAGTTCCTAATGATGTTTCAGTGGATTGCATTAAATTATTCAAGAAGGGAGATCTACTTGCTTTATGGTCCATACTTTACGTACCCTATACAGTAAAACATTTTCTAAGAAGATGAAACTGGATAGAAGTGAATTTTCATGATAATTGGGGCAAAAATCACGTTAAAAATAGCGTCCCAGATCATTCTGACTTCATAATCTCAAAGAGCGACGTTTATTTGAGCTAAAATATGTACCAGAAGTTTTGAACGTTCAAATGAACGAAATATTTTTTCCCAATTCTATTTTATCCAGAAATATTGTTCCAACTAAAAATAACAATACACATTACAAGTTCCTTTCATACAGAATTATTTTTAATGCAAATGTATCAATATTTTAAAACTTTTTCTAGTTTAAAATACAATCAATACAAAAATTCGTTCATTTGAACGTTCAGAACTTTTCAGTCATGCTAAAACGATCATAATCCGAGAAATGATTTTTTGAACGCTAAGGACCCTTTTCACAGATCGCGTCACATATTTCCAGTAGTAGAAGTTGACTTTGGTCAGACAATCAATTTTCGACATTTTAATTTTTAAACTATTATGCAATTTCTAAGCATTTATTATTATTAAATCAAATTACAAGTGCCTAATGAAAATTCACCTTTCTCTTAAATAAAGAGCGCATTGTAAGCGCAGAAACGATAAACTTGTTTTAATGCTCTTATCGTTTCTCTTTCCCGAGTATGTACAAAATGTTCTTATTAGGGGAAAGTTTCCTTTTCAGAAGGGTATAAGTATTTTGGAGAGTTTCTGTGAATTAATTTACATGAGAATTGCAAGTTGAAGACGTTCTTGACCGAAATTACATGGAAATACCTATTCAAGGGGAAATTCCAAAGTCAAATTCCCTTCTGTAGTAAATCGAGTCAGGAAACCCTTCGACCTGTACATATAAACATTAAACACACTACACGTTCGCACGGCAAACACGCTCCCCTTGTATACCGGGTCGTAACATATTATAAGACTCTGTGTACCGGTACCGGAATTGCGCTGCTTGGTATAGAGGTACTGCGTCAGAAGTGACATCAAAGAATAGCACTGCAACGCGACGCAGCATCCTGCCATAATGGTTCGAAATAAAAAGTATACTTTCTGTAATATTGGACTCTCTTTTATCATTGGCTTATAGTTGCACCCCAGAGTATACCATTTTAGCAAATAAAATCAGGAAATCCGATCCTACACATGAAAAATTTCATGCTAGAGTACCACGAAAGGAAAGAAACCATCAACGAATTTTCTGTTCATTAACAATCTTTAGCAATTACTAAAAACAGCGATTTTCAAAAGACATTATGAATATGAGTACAAAATCAGAAATAAATATGGAAAATTTAAACAAACTTTAAAACGAACATCACTCTGTGTCTGACTAAAGCCTGACGTTACTACTGGAAGCGGCAGTTTTATTCATATCTTTTCGCTTAAATAAAAAATAAATACAAATTAAATACAAAATTAGTAAATAAATAATGAAAACTCTTCCCTTAGAATGAAAATTTAAATTATGTCTGACAAAGTATTATTTTACTACTGGAACCGGGATTTTATCTTTTACCGAATTACATTTTGAGGGAAACCATTATAGAATATCTATGAAAGAAAATATTTGTAGTTCAAACCTATTTCACTACAATAATAAATTATACCGCATTGATAAGTCATAAATATTCATAGGATATGAAACTTGCCAATATGATCAGATGAGCTTGACAAAACAAAATCTTTCTCAAAATTTGCATATTTATTGCACATCAATCGTACAGACTCAATATCGAGAAATATATCAGCGGTATCTACATGAATTCATGTGCTTCATATAAAACACATACTTAACCTGAATCTTCAATAAAGTGGTCAATGCCATAATTACTTAACCATGACTCGAGGGAAGAATTTTCGATGTGGATGATCCGTCACCCTCGACATCCCCAGAACACGTTTTCTGGCACAGCAACCGTTTCCGAACTTAATGGAATTGTTTTTCACGCATAGCGAGCACGGTCAAAGATCAGCATTGCACGGAAAAAAGAAAATGAAAAAAATAGCTGAATTTACCATTTAAAATAGTCAACATGCGCTTTGAACGCATTTTTCCTGGAATTTAGTAAGTTTTACTATTTCAAATTGTACATGGAAAAAACTGCTACGGTTGTGACAACCACAGAAATAGTAAAATATGGTACAAATACAATTTGTGGTTTCCACAACCACGATTGTGATTGCCACAAACACAACTATTATGTGGCAACAACCACAGTTATGTGGCAACTATTATGAAATAGTTGCCACAAATATTTCATAATAATTGCCACAACCATATTTGGTTCTGTTAATCATGATCGTGGTTGTGGCAACCACAAATTAGTAGTTGTACCATATTTTACTATTTCTGTGGTTGTCACAACCATAGAGTTTTTTCAGTGTAACTTTTTCAACGAAAATAGCAGGTTTTACAATTTTCTTAGCAAAAATTACAATTTGAAATAGTAAAGCTATTTTAAATTGTAAATTCAGCCATTTTCATCTTTGCGTGTGAAACTTCAATCGATAATTCCGTAGATTATAAACCACATAAAAAAGAAAAGTTTCTATCAGTACATCCAAGTTTACCGTCAATAATTTAATTATCTGCAAGTCCTCCATCAATTACAATTACATCCTGAAAGTAAAGTCATATGTTTTTTAGTAAAAGTAATTCTTACCGTGAAAGAAGTTAGAAAATCATCCGGAAAAAGATGCCTTCGATGATCATTGTTGGCAACACTTATTAAAGAATCGATACGCTCTGTGAAATCATTTATGACAACAGAGCGTACAAATTCTAAAATAAATATCGTAACAGATAGCAGATTCTTGTAGAAGGTTCACCAAATCGCTTTTTCATTTTCATCTGGTAGTTTCTGTCTTGATTTTGAGGCCGAGTAAATTAGGGAATTTCCTGTTTTCCTGTTAACAGTTTCGGAAAGTTCATCAGATATGCTTATTGAATTAATAAAACAGGAGTAAGTGGATCGCTCATTTTCTATGCACAACGCAATTTGTAACGATCCACAGTTTACGTAACAGTGACAAAATACTTGGTTAATAATTGTTGCCATTTATGAAACAGTTTAGGTAAAGGGTTCGTTTGTGCTATAATCAACCACCTTCGACCACCACATAATCGACATCGATTAAAGCTTCAGCCACACGAATTTTGTGCACTCTAATTGTTCCATACACAATTCATCTTATATAATTTTGCATAACAGCACATTCTAAAGAAATTTACAATATGACTAAAATAAAACAAAGGATTCAGAAAAGGGTTAAAGTACGTTTCTCTCTTTTTTTTATTGCGTGTCTATTATAAATGTACAACTGGTCATACATGATTCTGCTTATATAACTAATCTTCACTTGTATCTTCGGTTTTTTTGAATGACTGATAAATCTAATTGCGTTCAGGTGCGTCTGGCGTTGATAATAAAATGATTGAAGTTTTAATTTCGTCGACAGCCGGAATCACTAGTCTCTGAAATCACTATACACGATATATCACATTCCCTTATCAGAACAAAAACAGAAAAAGAAGGCCCCGCATGTATGAAAAGTTAGTGGTGTCGACGATTCCAAAACTTCGAATTCTTTTTTGCTCTCACGACGACTCATAATTTTACTGAAACGCTCAATTTTCATTCTCTCCTTTTTACACTCTCATTTTTTTCTCTTACTTTTACTCTTCACCCTTTCTCTCTTGCTCTCACAAACTCTACCGAATTCTACTGTCCTAAGCTAGAGATAAAGAGGTCCAAGTTTTATGTCGCCTAAGAAGCGAAATATGAATAATGAAGGATTTCCTCCATTTTGGTGGTGATTCTCTCGACACTTGAACTTTTCTTTTTGCAAACATTTATGTAAAATATATTATATTGTCCATATTTTATGCATCACAAATGTTTGTAAAATTTTAAATTTGTATGTCATCTTATCACCACCTGATTTGTAGCAGTTACAGTATCATGCGATAATGGGAATAATAATTTTAACGATGTTAGTTTTTGTTGACACGAGCGTCATCTGAAAAAGGAAATATCGGAACGCTACCATGTTAATTGCAATTGCCATTACCGGAGCGTATTTTAGAATATTCTCAGTAAAAAAAAAAGTCTTGTTTTAAGCCCGAAAATTGGCTTAATTGAAAGTTTAAACACTTTACAACCCGAAAAAATGGACTTTGCACTATACGCGAAGAAAAGTTTCACCGAAATCAAAATGTAACCAAGGGAAGACTTTTTTTACTGTGTTATTTTTGTTTATTAAGACACAGTGAATCGATAGCTATACTTTTCTCTCTGTATAGAAATCTCAGGAAACAGAATGCCAAAGTCGCTCTCACTTTAAAGATTTGAAAACAACTTATGTCGACGAGTGTGAATTTCAGAGGGAAAACAAATCCTATAAATCCCAGGTTTCCACAACTCTGTATTCTCACGGATTTTACCATTTTCTCTTCCTGTCTGTTCCTCTTTCTCATATTCAGTTGCAGACTACATTTTTGCGCAAATATTCATGATATTTTTGTAGACTTATTCATTTCTTCATTATCTTTCATTTAATTTTATTTCAATTTTAAATTCTTTTCTAATTTTCATAGCTTTATAACATTTTTCATAATTTATGAATTGCACAAAATAAAATTGTGTATGTTGTGAAATATGAATGAAATGTAGATGTGTAGAAAGCTGGGATGTTTATGAAGGTTGTACAAATACGCCAATCCAACCACTCGTCGCGTAAGGATTTCAACTCTCATTACTCTTTCTCTCTCTACCAGTTTAGTGACTATTTTAGAACAAATTTTGTAAACTTGTGATTTAATTGAAATCGCTATGATTAGAATCGTTAACTTTAATTGACAGGAATTAATAATTATGTAATAATAGGTAATTTGTATGATAAATAAATGGATCTAAGTTAATTAGTTATTGAAAAGATATCACTAAACTAGATATCAAGATATCAAGCCAGCATGTCTGAAATCATGTCAGGCAGTAGACGCTCCATCTGGATTCTAGTAAAAAGGCGTACATTCAGCAGAAGCTTAAAAAAGGATTGAGAACGATTTTTAATAGAACTGCGTTGTTATATCAATAATTTTTATCTCCTCTTAGTAATAATAAAATCTTACGTCGTTATAGAATATATGTTAGGTACAACTAAAATCACTACGCCGTACGTTTTTATAATGTGAACGTTAATAATGTACGTCGCGTAAGCGCGCTGATAACTCGTCAGTATAATATATATATATTTCTATATCGATTTCATGAATTTTAGTATTTATTTTTACAAAATCGTTGCCTTGTTGAGGGAGCGTTTCGAGATATCGACTGATTATACGAGGCAGTTCTACTTACTCAACACTCTGATACAAGTAAAATCTCATTTCCAATTATACATATGTTTTTTATATTATTGGTATTTTATATAATATTTGTATTATCTTGTAACTGCATTACTTTATTGTTGTGTTATTTATTTATAATAACGTTATTATTTAACAATGCCGTTTAAATTTTCTCGCGAACTACCACGAAACGCTCGGCAGTAACAACGTTAATGAAATCGACTAAAACAGTATTCGGATAAAGGTTTTAATGGATTTCAATCTAGTGGGTAAAGATTTATCTATGTCCTCGAGAACACGCAATACAGCTTCTAATTCTCAAAAAGTCGTTCCTTAATCGCCTGAATTAATTAAACCTGTGATGTAGAAATCTTGATTTGCGTTCTTTCTCAGAAAAGCAAGATTGGAGATGAGAGTTAAATATTTGGAATTGACCCACTGAAGATGCTTTACATATTTAAGAATATTTTACTAGGATATAAATGAATAAAAGATCTCACTTCTCAACGAACGATATAAAATTGATATCTCTGATGTGAGATTAAAATCTAAAATCGGAAACAGATAGTAAAATCTCGAGATAGTCTGCTCTTGAGATAATAAATGAAGAGAAGCTGAATATCACGAGGTAAGGAAATTGACCAATCACTGCTGGAAACGAGATGTCCACCCACTGAGAAACTGATGAGTTGTTTCTGGGAAACAACTTTATAAATTTTTATTAAATTTAAATATCTCGAGGTTGACTATCTCGAGATTCTACTCTACATTTTCTTTATTTTATCATCTATTCTAACTACCATGGACCCTCTTCCATTTCTTGGTACATAATTTTTTTTCTGCCTCATCAATAGAAATAAAATTGCATATCCAAGAAGTGGAGATAAGTTGATAAAATTTAAAACCACAAAAATCTTTGCCAACTTACAGTATGATTTGCGCTAAAATAAGCTGTAGTTATTAAGTCGCATTTCTCGATCCTACAGTTAAAATACTACGATTTTCGGTAATAATGTCGATAATAGCGGTTGTGTTACACTTTTGAGTTATAGTTTAGTATATAATAGTTGTTATTATTATTATAATAATGGTACTTCAATTTTATCTAGTCGTAGAGTTTTCCACCACGATAAGTTTATTCTTAAAAATATGTCATACGGTCGGTCATGTTGCGATTGACTTGGCGAGGTATCGCGTGCAAGTCACTAAAGCGGTCTTTGAGTTGTCTTATGACTTAAAGTTAACGTCACAAATGATCGTCAACCTTTGTGGTCCAACAAACGCCAAGCTTCCTTTATAGAAACACGATATGAATATTCTCGATTGACTGGAAACGAACTCAAATTTAGCCATTTTTTATATTACCAAAATCATTCTTTCAAAATTCGGAAAATATTGCTCAGTACTTCATAAAATAGTTTTATCTTTCTTCTAATAAACAGGATTGTGAGAAAACGGAACAGCTCAAAACGCAATTTAAGATTTCATTTTGCCGTCATTTCTCAGCGAATTCTTTCGGATATTCTAGAAAGTCAACACCAGGAAGTTAATCTTTGCCAAAAGTGGATTTTCGTGAAATTTCGTCCTGTTACCAGCCTGTCGAGTGTGCCGGAAGCAGGCAATGAAAAGTATATCGCAGTTCATGTGCTCATTTCGTAACTTCGTTCCGTGCTTTTCTCTCCGACCGCATTTTCTTATATTTCTAAAATCGCGACAGTTTAGAATAAATTACGAGGTTTTTTTCTTCCTCTTTCAACCACGGGCTCCTCTCCCTCTAAGTGCAGAACATTTTCGACAAATAAAAGTATCTATATGGCAGTTTTCGCCTGGCTCACCAAGGATGTAAACAACCCAATGATGGAAGACTTTTCACGTAAAAAGCTGAAAAACTAAAGTGTGTCACGTACAAATTTAGAGCTTCTATCAGAATTTTCGATGAGATGAATTACATTAATTCTGTAAACATCAAGTTATTCTTAATGGAAAATGTGGAGTAAATAATAATCTGTGTTTAGTCTCCCATAACTCAAAATTAAATTGCTTGAAAGCACATTAATTTTGAGAAGGTGTATAAGAGCTTTAGAAAAGCAAAAAGGAAGGAAGTGCCGATATTGAAGCGAGATTTGCTCAGCATGTGAAGTATATCTATATTTTATACGTCGAACGCTGGACGCCAGCCGCGAGAACTTTGTCGAATAAATTGAATCAGTCGGAGAGATGTGGCTCCGGCTGTTGGACCGAAAGCTGTCGGTCTAAAAAAATTTAAAAAAAAAACAAGAAGCAAAAAGGAGCTAATGCGAAAGCAAAAAGAAAAGACCGGAAAAAATGTAAATCAACGAACCGTGCAGAGATCGACTAAAAATTGTAAAAAAGAAGCTTTTCAAGCACCTAAAGCCAATAGATTTTCTGAGACAGCACCCGAGGTTGAATTCACAGTTGGTTGTACTCTGGTTAATGGAAGAAATTGTGTTTGTTTTCTTACATAATTCTTATGAACAGAGAAGTCGTTCAGATAAGACTAAGATTCGATGTCGATTCGATTTTTACTCACAGAGACACTGTTAACAATTTTTTGTAAAGATTCTTGAAAACTGTATTTTTATTGTATTGTGAAAGATCTAGATGAGATTATAATAATATAGGAATCGGGTGACAAGCTTTTAATTAAGTTTGTAGATTCTGTAACAATTCCGAGATGTTAATAGTGTGTCGTGAGTTTACGAAGATTACGCACCACAGGATGATTGAGATTTCGTGTTGAAAGACTCTTAAAATTTGTTTGGTACATAACAACGATATAGTGAATGTATTTAAACACACTGTTTTCTCTCTCTTCTGCATAAAAGGGATTGAAATATGAGGAAGAGAGAAGAAGGAAATGGCGTACAATTATACAGTCGCGAGTTAACGATTTTGTGAACGATTCTCTGCATTTATTAGGAATTGTAGGTATATGATGGTCACCACAGGAAAGGCAAACCTTTTTCTGTTTCTTATGTTGCGAAGGATCTCTGATGAAAAAGTCGGTGATGTAGACCTTTCAAGGAATCAACAACGTATTAGCCACGAAGACTGTGCCCGAGAAGAGTGAGTGCTGGAAAGGCCCAGAGGGCGATGGAGGACGACATCAAAGCTGGTCCTGAGTTGCATCCTTCTTCTCGACAGCAGTACGTCCTCGTGCTCCAGGCCTCTGCAATATTCGTAAAAATTCAGTTCAATTTCATTGGAAGTGGTACCTCATTGCTTTGCATTCCTGAGGACTTGGGCAGGAAAACATTTACGAGCACATTTACATGAAACGTGAGCAACTTGCAGAAAACAAGATCTCGTTTTGCTCTCACATACAGGCCACATATCAGGGAAGTCAGGGAAATGTCAGGGAAACAAAAATTTGTAACGGAAATGTCAGAGAAATGCGAATAGTTGTCAGTGAAAATAGAAATTGAAATTTTTTACTAACTATGTTATTTTTGTCGTATTACATATATAGCTTTTATAGTTTATTTAACAGATTTTAGAAACTTTCAAAGGATTTCGAAGGATTATAAAGAATTACCAGGCATTCTTTGAGATTCTCTGGGTTTCTAAAGATTTCAAGAGATTTTCAATAATTTTAAAGGATTTTAAGAGGTTTCTAGGAATTTAAAGGGATTACAAGAGATTTGGATAGTAATTCAAAGATTTAGTGGCATTTTAAAGAACTTCATGAAATTTTAAGAGATTTTTAAGAAAGTTTATGGAATTCAACGAATTTTAAGGAAATTTAAAGTTCCTTGTGGAATTTTAAAAAATTTCAAAAGTTATTTTTGATTTTTAAAATATTTTATGAGAGTTTTGTTTCCAAGAATTTTTATTTAGAGCATTTAATGCATTTTAGGGAATTTCAAAGTTTCTTATTGAATTTTAAAGGATTTCACAAGATTTTTATGATTTGTAAAAGATTTTGTGAAATTGTAAAGAATTTCATGGAATTTTAATGGACTTTAGAGAATTTATGAGATTTTATGGGATTTTAAATACTGTAGTGGAATTTTAAGGAATTTAAAGATGTTTCTAGGAATTTCAAAAGAGTTCAGCGAATTTTTAAGGATGTCAATAGATTTCCAATAATTTTAAGAGATTTTGACGCATTTTAAGGGGTTTTAAAGTTTCTGGTGGAATTTAAAATTATTTTAAGAGATTTTTCAAAAGGTTTTATGGAATTTAAAGGATTTTAAATGATTTTGAGGAATTTTAAAAGAAGTAGTGAAAATTTGAGGGATTTTTCATGGAATATTAACAAATTTGCAGGGATTTCGTGGAATTTTAAGACGTTTCTAGGAATTTCAAAATATTTCAAAGAATTTTAAGAGATTCCCATGGTTGTCGTAAATTTTAGAGATTTTTACGAATTTTAAGTGATTTGGCGTGATTTTAAATTTCAAAAGATATAAAGTAATATTATATGTTGAAAAATTTCTATAGCATTATGATTGAAAATTTGTTCGCATTTTTAATTCTTTTTTGTCAGGGAAATTTGTCTGAAAGTCAGGGAAATGTCAAGGAAATTGAAAAATTGAATCTTGTGGCCACCCTGATATAGTGAAAATTGACAATTTTATTAGATGTACCAGGGTACGAAAAACAAACATATATTGATCTTTTAATTCCCAATGAAGAGTCTGTACAGTCACCAATAATATATTTGCATGCTTATGAAGTGAAAGAGGGTTTCAAAGTTTCGATACTTCAATTTTCTAAAGCAGTAGAGTGGCGACAATAACGTCGTTTGAATTGAATCCGGACTCGAGGGGAGATCGTTCACCAGAACGATTAAAGCGTGAGAAAAGCTTTAGTGAAACCTTTCTCTCGTTTTCTTTTTTCTCCGACTCGTCGAGTGAGCAATAAAGCCATGCGGGCGAGGTGCAATCAGAAATCGATGACGTTCATTTGGAATTGTTCGAATTAGAAACGACATTCACACGTTCGATTTGTTCTTTTTTTTTATCATTTTAAACATTAATACTTTTTCAAAAGGTTTTTTATTATGCCTCGTGTCTTTAAATTGTATTTTTGAAACCGACATAACTGCATTCTTATTTATTATTAGTTGCAATAAATGGAAAAGCCTTCCTATTTTTCTAACGGTACGTTTCCTTTGTAAAAAGAATGTGATTCCCATCGAAAATTTATATACAATGTTATTTGGCAATACATTAAGCAGAGTGGATTTTGCAGTCCCTGAAATCGTATACGTAAAGCATTGACGATGAGACATAGGTTTGCACTTCCGGTTCATCACTAACACAGAACTTGTATTTGCGAGCAAAAAAAATTTGACGTGGACGACGTACTCCACTAGCGTTGCCGAATTCTCATGCGAGAGGCAATTTTTCGTAGAACGTCAGCCAATCCTGACAGCAAAATTGCGCTGGAAGGGAGTTTGGGACAATTTGTAACATACCTCGGAAAAGTTAAACGGGAAGTAGGACGAAACGAGTAATAGCTTTTAAACATTGATTCTCTGCAAAATTTTACCAAGCCGACTTTAAATGAAAGTAGGGAAATTTCATTCCATCAATTTTGTTCTAACAAATCAATTGTCAAAGACAAAGGAGATTCAGTGGTCCTCAAATTATCAAAATTGCTGGAAATTAATTTTCATAATAATTATGTTTGAAGTTATAATAATTAAGCATATTTAAATATATTCAAATTATGATAATCTGCAGAATGCACAGCACAGAATTAATTATATTGTGGGCAGTCAAAGAATAAAGAATGTATGTCTAATCTCCTCAAAATGCAATATAAAATAAGTTCTGATTGAAGGAAAAGAAGTTCTTGAAAAGCTTGAAATTCTTTCGCCAACGTAATTTATTTGGAAAAAAAATCCATGACAGATCTTGAGTTACGAAAGTTTATATTGGTAACAGGTATTTTTGCTGCAGAAAAGCATATAAATTACAAAGTGGAACCAATAAAAACCTAACAAGAAAGAACGTATCGGAGAAAAGAGTGAATTTTCAGGTTCAGAAGACTCGATACGAATGCGGCACGGGGATTAGAAAAGTTTTTTCGGATATCCGCTTTCGACCGAATCCAGTATCCGACAGTGAATAGCCTCGTCACGAAACGAGAGGTAAATAGAAATTAAAATTAGCTTTTAGTATCGTTTATCGACGTTACAGATAAAATTGTTTGGTAACGATAACGAAAAGAAAATTAAATTTATATTTCTTTTATTGAATTTAAAAAATAGTACCTTTTTAAATTGAATCAAAATAAAATTATTCGATTTAAAATTCCAATACATAGAAAATGGGTCAATTCAAAAGTTACAACCTAAAGACGAATTGTACTCATTTCGAAGTAATATCAAATTTTGGAAATAAGAAATTCTTAAAATACGCGAAGCTTTCAAATTCGTATTTCGTTCGTTTTACGACGCTGACAAAAGAACTTCTTTCTTTTTCACGTTCGCATCAACACTTTTCTGTAAAATACGTTCACGACAATAAAAGTAAAATGTGGAACAGTCTGCTATTATCTGCGGTTTTCCTCGTCGTGCCGCGAACTTACCGCGAGTTTTTCTCTATTTTATGACAAATCACGCGTTGCCCATAAATTGTTCCTCTATATCGCTGAGAATTTACTGTAAATTATTTTCTCTTCATTTGTGAAAATCTCGGGTTGACGCATCGGTACACGCATTTATATTTTTACGAGAGGACATTTAAATTATTTACTTGATTAATGATGTGCGAAAGCAGGCTGCATGTGCAAACCGAAAAATTATTCTTTACTCGTAAATTGAAAGTTACGTCCATTGCAACTGGAATTAAATAAATCTGTAAATAAACAGTATTCAATTTTAGTACGTTTTTCAATTTTTGAAAAGCATGAATAATATTTCAACTATTTGGGGGGGGGGTTAGTGTAATTGAAAATCGAACAATTTATTTTCACAGAATGAAAAGTATCTTTCTTTTGCTCTCGTTCTATTTTTTGACTTGTTGCTTTGTAGAGCGACCCAGGTACTTTTAATGAACGTATGACAGATAGTCAACAATCAAATACATATGTACTCTGAAAAATGGAACTGGAGTGTTATTATCCTATTCTAAAAAGATCATACGTATCGAATATCGAAAAATGTAATGCTGAAATGCGTGGACTCGATTTCGCTTTTTCCTTATTTTCCAAAAATTCCAAAGAATTTATAAGGATTAGCCTTGGACCTCGAATTTTATTAATTATTTACTTTCGTATGTTTTGATTAGCCCAAAGGTCTTCGACGCTTCATTGTTTTGAACCTTTGCTTATTTCTCTCTCAGTTTCGTTTTGATTCTTGGTCGAGCCGGTCGTGGAAATATTAAATTTCATCGATTTTAAATTCGGAAAGTGCAAGTGCAATTCAAGTACAAGTTTAAGTACAATTGCAAGAGAAAAGTGAATACTTTTTCATTTAAAAGTGCAGAAAAAAAAATGGGTGTTCTAGATCACACAATTTCAGTAAATAACGCGTCGTAATGTACGAAGTAGAAAACTGTGCCTAAATTTTGAAATTGTAATTGGAAATTGATTTCTGAATTAATCAATGATGATGAATTATTGCATAGATGAATTATTGCATCAAGATAGAGAAAATTGGTTTTATGGATTCAAATAATTTTCAATGGGTCAGCAGATATGTTTCTCTCCGATCTTTTCCAACTTTACTGACCTCGGTAATTTCGAACCACAAAATACGACCATTTTACCCGAAACTTCTGCCAAGAAACTTTTAAAAAAGTTTATGGAATACTAACATGTTTATACACGCTGTATTTTCTGTCTAAATATAAAAGATAACCGACTATAAATAGATGAAATAAGAGGATGAGATTTACATATATGTATGTCAGAATCCGGAGTAGAATTTCTTAATCCCGAATTCGATATTATCATGCTTTATTAAAGAACGACGAGCTATCAAGTTGTTTAAAGCACTTGCAGAATATTCGCAATAGAAATCGAGGCAAATCGATTTCCCACTTGAAGAAGGTAGACTTTTGCAATCGAAAAGACAGCAAAACGAGCGTCGAGAATTTTATCTCGTCGGTAATACGACTCTTGCTCTGAAGATCACTTGTGAATGGGATGAAGCAATCTTACATGTGAGCAAGCCAACTGTGTGCTGTGTGCAGTAACCCGAAGAAAGGGTTGTACTTTAAAACGGGAAAAATATATAGAAGAAAGAGAAGGATAGAGAAAAAGGCATGGAGGGATTACAGTTTGTCAGATTTTGTAACTTGTGTGTGAGTATTGCAGCTTTGCTTGCTGGCTTCGACCTCAAAGCGAGAAAGAGCCGTCGATGTTCTTTGAAGTCGATCACAAAGATTCAAAGGATAATAAGAATACTACAGTGCTATCCCTAAAAAATCGATATATACAGTATGCAGCTGCTTTAATAACACTTCCTTTGATTTGTATCCAATCGATTTTCATTCCTGTATATATCTCATTCTAGACAATGTATCAAAATAATAAGATATCTCCTATAAAAGGGGTTCAAAACCGAATATGAAAACTTACCTTTCTCGGAACACGTTGGAACACAATCTCGTACAGTGGAGCCTTCGCTTACGTATTTCTGCAAAAAGAAATGAAAGAAATTTATAAAGCGACGAATTTTGTAATGAAGATAAATCATGAGACTAAAGTTGCAACTTTTAGGATAAACGAAAATGAAAATTTTTTCTTTTTTCTAAAACTTACAAGATCCAAAATTTTCTGGTGCAAAGTAGTTGTAT
>JAUESH010000015.1:1677034-1687771 GCA_032275165.1 Synergus magnus | reverse complement strand
GGGATTTCAATAGTTTTCCAATAATTTTAAGAGATTTTGACGCATTTTGAGGGATTTAAAGTTTCTCGTGGAATTTTCAAATATTTCAAGAGATTTTTAAAAGGAATTTTAAAAGATTTTGAAGTTTTTCCTGCAATTTAAAGGATTTCAAATGATTTTGAGGAATTTAAAAAAAAAATTCGCGAAACTTTAAGGGATTGCGTGGAAAATTAACTATAAAGGGGTTTCGTGGATTTTTAAGACGTTTCTAGGAATTTCAAGAAAAATCAAGGAATTTTAAGAGATTTCCAAGGTTGTCGTGAATTTTTAGATATTTTTACGATTTTTAAATGATTTAAATTGATTTTAAAGTTTGTTGTGAAATTTTAAAGGATCTTACGAGATTTTTATATTCTTAAAAGAGTCCGTAGAATTTTAGGGGACTTAAAAAGATTTCATTGAGTTTCAAAAGATTTAAAGTGATATTGTGCGAAATTTTTTTAAATTTCAATAGCATTATTATTGAAAGTTTATTCGCATTTTTAATACTTTTTTGTCAGGGAAATTTGTCTGAAAGTCAGAGAAATGTCAGGAAAATTAAAAAATTGGGTCTTGTGGCCACCCTGATATAGAGTTCATATTTTGGTAAAAAGCTATTGCGCGAGAGTCAAAGGGTTAATTGAAATGTCCCAAACATAACTTTTTATCCAAACACTTGCGAGCGTGAAAACCTTTCAAAGTTAAATAATTTGGAACTGACAGCGTCAATAAGTATTGCAGTTATTTCTAATTGAAAGCATGCTCTTTTTTTTTTTTTTAACAAAAGTAGAGTATGTAATCGATAAAATTGACTTTACATAGTAACTTGCTTTGGCGTCGCACGTGCCAGGCACAATTCAGGTTTCAGTGATGTTAGCTGGCACGCCATATGCTAAGGATCGAAGCACACTGCGTGCAGAAGGGTCATGAATCGATACTGACCCTTGCAGGAGCCACTGCTATCGATATCATCCTTAATGCGTGTAGTTACTGACTAACGGTTATTTGAAACTCTTACATGGTGCATAATTATCAGATTACTTACCATACATCGTAGGCACGTAAGAAATTTTCAATGTCTCTACCTTAATGCACGAACCGAAGTGCCTACACTCATCCTGCCTACTGGATCACATCGTACTGCACAATTGCAGACGTTGGAATGCTGCCAGAAGTATTTAATTCAGTCATTTTAAGCGACGAGAAATAATAAAACCGTAAATGGCATGTAATGTCGTTCATAAGTGAAAGTAAGTTACGCAACATACAAGGACGTTCAAGGGAATTTCAGAATTACGAATAAAGTTTTGGAAATGTGATGTCATTTTTTTTTTTCACAGGGGAAAATTATGATTAATATGAATTCGTGTTCATTGATGTAGCTTGTCTTAGATTGTGTAAGTAGTACAGATTTTACTGATAACGCAAACTTTAATGTCGTACAGTATCCAGATAGTGCAGTCAGGCGTGGAACTCTTGTCAAGAACCATTCCGCCAAGTTGTCAACTTCTGTAATATGCTTACAATATCAGCAATCCTGCTTGATAGTTTTACAATTTTATAACTTTATAAAACACTGTAGATATTTTTTCATTTCGAATCTTAGAAAGTTTATTTATAGCGAAGAGGGGAAGTGGCGATGCATTTCTGTGACGGTACCGATATAAACAACGTCGCACCCTTGTTTCTTTCACCTTCTAGAATCTAGAATTCTGTATAGAAAATCAATACCGAGAATGCCCTTTCCATGATTTTCCCTTTCGGCTTGCGCGTTCGCCCCTGATTTTCCATTAGCGACCGTCAACACCCTACTATATCTTCTCTTCACCGATATTAAAATTGTTCCAAGAGAGCGATATAAATCAGATTCTCGAAATAAATAGGAAAAGTAAAAGTTGGTACAAACAATAATTTGTTTTTTATCGATAAGAACAGTGAGGATTTATCTACTTTAACATATGTTTTACATGTGTCAATTTGTATTAGAGAATATATTCTCGGCCAGTTGAAACTTACAAATAATCTGCATAAATGTCAAGCTTGATTAAAAGAAAATTAAAACGCACTTTATGTACGACAACGTATTATTAAGTCATGGGATGTCGGTTGAAGAGAATTATGATACTTGCAATTGCACCAGCGAGATTGTCCATCTATATAGAATATAGAAGAAGGACATTCATTTCACATCGTTAGTGACCGACGGCGAATAATACGATTTGTCAAATCTTCGTTCGATACGTCGTCTGTCCTTCGTTAGATAGTTTGATGCTTATCCTGGATTTGAAAGATGGTTGAATTGATTTTGTTATAAGAATATTGACTGACAACTAAATTGAATCACTTAGGTTGTATTCGAGATGATTGATTTTTAATTTTTTTTTTTTTTCAGTTTTGAAATAATTCAACAATATTCTTTCATTCATATATGGTCTTAATTTTCTAAAAAAACTGGACGTTACTATCGATATTAATTTTATGCACTTTCTAAGTGAGTTATTAAAGATTGGCCGTTTTATCTCACTGACTATTTAATACCGAACTCACTTTATACCTTTCTACTGCATAATTTTATTTCGCAATAACAAGTTAAAATCGTGTGTTTCATTTTGTGAATATAGTTTTCCTACATTTCGAATAACATTTCACGACAAAGAATGTAAAATTTCAGGTTTCCGGGCGACAGTGTAATTATAAGTATTTAGAATTTTTCCACTACGTGATACGGTGCAAATTATCATAGTCGTTGTTTCGCGGAAGTTGACGTAACGCAGGCGGTAATTTCATTTTTTCCCAGCCTCTGCAACGCTGCCCGGTCATGTTAAACGCTGACGAACATCGGGACCTCGATAAAAGCGATGTTTAATCGCCGCGTAAGTTAATTAACAGACGAGGTCGTCAAAGACTCTTTCTAGAAGCTGTGTCTTGTACAGCTTGACGACGAATAGCTTTTACCACTTCCATGACTCTTACTTTCGGTCTTCGTTCTTCTCACGCAAGTGATTGATTTCAACAATGTTTGAATTGGAATATTACACTCTAAATGTTGTACAGGGTGTCCCATTTTAATACATTATTGGAAATATCTCTTAAAATACTCATGTACAATTTTTTCTAGTGTATTTGTATGAGTAGAAAAGCCTCAAATATCTGAAATAACTCTCACGACGTTTCTGTAGATTTTAAAAATGTTTTTTGAAAACAGGGGCCTACTGAACCTAAATTATTTCCTAGAGAACGTTCATTAAAGAACTATCTGAATTTTTGGAGATGAGGAAAACCCCGAAGAACATAAGAAAAATTCAAACACACAATAATATGCCCTTCATATATAAATTATTGTTTTTTTATTTCAAATGAAAAAGGAAATTTATTTATTTAAGGCTCTATCGGCCTTAAAGAATACACTCTCATCATCATAATTTTCAAAAAGCATTTCTTGATGGATAAAACCAGAACCGTTGATCAAAAATGGCTAATTAACGAACTCGTCCCTTATTTTTATGCCTTGAACAAGTTTGCCAAAGTGCAATCCAATATCCGATAATTCTTTCGAAAGTTATCGTGCCCACAGACAACGCTGCCCTCCAAATGAAAATAGCCGTAACTGCAGTTCGGATAATTCACCTGTCAATTTAGAATTTCTAAAATAAAATTCATAAAAGCTCTTCTTTCTAGTTAGGTTTATAAACATGCGTTTTGAAATGCGATATAGGTATAAAAAATGTTATCAAACTAATTAAAAAGAAGAGCTTTTATGAATTTTATTTTAGAAATGAAAAAGTTACAGGTGACTTATTTAAACTGTAGTTACGACTATTTTCATTTGGAGGGAAGAATGGACGACAGATGACAGACAGATACCGACGCAAAAACCGTTTCTTCTCACTCATAGATGAGAATGTAAAAATGCGTGGGACACCCGGTATAACGTTGTTGTGGAAAAAGGCGTATGGGCCAGATGAGTACTGTCGTACAACTATGTATAAGGTTATGTCCTACGTCAGGGCAATGGTCCACAAGTGTTCTTGCCCTTTCGGATTGTACAAGAGTCCGCTGTACCCATCGTGCTGCAGGCCCGCAGGACAAAAACCTCATGCAGGACAATAACCCTGATCCAATGGTCATTCGGCTGAAATTTAATTTGGGAACATGATCATTGAACAAGATCATAATAATTCGTCTGCTCTCTGATCCAATTCACCGATTGAAACTCCTGATGTTTATACCTAAACACCTTTTCCTTTGTGTGCTCGATTTTCCGCACTAACACATTTGAAAAATTTCGACACATATGAAAATTTAAATTAGTGCATGCAGTGCTTAAAAGCACGCTAAATCCTTCAGTACCATTTTTGTCTGTTGTCAATTGTTTGCAGCGTCTTGCTTCACCTGCGGACCGAAAATTATGCTTTAGCATTTAGTGTGAGTTTGTTCGCATCGTAATTTGTCGTTTTTTTCATATCTGATGATTTCATTTTCTGACCTGGAAAATCTAGATTCATATTCTTGTTCCATATTCATATTCATATTCCGGTGTTTATTTCACACAACAGAAATGTACAATTTGAAAGATGAAATTAACTCATCTTCTAAATTAAGGGTTTATACACGGGTTACATTATGGAACCGTTGTTTCATCTAGAAATAAACGTAAGTGAAATTGAATCGCAAGTTCGATAACGGGTTTATAATAACGATGTTTCCATTTATGTGTTCAAGTAAGAAATGCCGAGAAGAAAAACATTTCTAACGGAAACTTGTCTAGATAGGTAAACGTTTTCTTTCTTATTTACTCCTTTCAGTTGTTAAACTTTTTCTCGTGTTTACTTTACTAAGGGAAGTCTTTTCATTGAAGTAATATATATATGTCACATACTTGGAAAAGCTTCAAGTGCATGGTCATGACAGTATCAAGAAACAATTGAGTGGCTGAAAGTAAAAAGTGGATAAAAATATTTCGTTTCTAAAAGAGGGATAAAAATTTTTCAGAGTAAAAATGGGACAAAATTAATTCTCAGAGCAAAAACGGCACGCCAAAAAGAGCGCTGATTGGTTCTCCCTGTTCCGTTTTTGCTCTGAGAATTCATTTTGTCTCATTTTTACTCTGAAGAATTTTTTATCCCACTTTTAGAAACGAAGTATTTTTATCCACTTTTTACTTTCAGACGTTCAATTGTCAGTATTAACAAAATGACTTTCAAACTCTAAATAGCAGACGATTTTTCGTATTTTTAATGACTTATACGCAGTCAAGTGTGAAAAGAATGAAAAATGTTTGATAATTTAATTTCTCAATTTTCTGTATAAATAAGAATCTAACTTGTAAGCACCTTCACCGTTAAAGGTTCAAATTTCCTGATCCTTAACGTACTGTTAAAGGTTGCATATTATTCCAGGGTGTGTTCACACGAAGATTCGCAATCAACTTATCACGGAACCGGAACTGATTAGCTTGAAGGCGTTCATGTGGCAAACAGCTGATAATTAAGTTGTAGATGAATCAGATAGAAAAACACTGCATTGTATCGAATTCCAGCATACAAAAGAAATCATTAAAAATAATATATGATCGCTAGTTTTAGGTTTCAATAAAATTCGATTAAAAGGCTGCCTTTTATAAAGAATATTAAAACGAATTAATTCTCTTCTTTGTCATATCTAACAAGTTGTTTTTCACAAAACTGTTCCTTACCATTGAGCACCACTTTTCCGCTGGAGATCTTCACTTTCATTCGCTTTCGCTCATCCTCTCCCTTTTAACTTATCTTTCTACGTTTCTTTCCTTTGATGTATTCTTTTTACACTTTTTCTTCTGAGTGAGGAAAATAGATTAGGTATATAGTTACATTCAGTTAAAAAAAAGTCTTCAATTGAAACCTATTGGTGATAATTTAAGAGTATAATGGACAATTTAATTTTACGCCTTCTCGTAATTTCATTTCCGGTTGTTTTACTGACCAAATATTATTGAACAATGCACTTGATGTCTGTGCACAAATTTTTGACTGACTATAGAATATATAGATACATTGATGACTGAAAAGTTGTGAACGTTCAAATGAACGAATTTTTGTATTTATTGCATTTTAAACTAGAAACTGTTTTAAAATATTGATTCATTTGAATTGAAAAGAATTCTGTATGAAAGAAACTTGTAATGCCTATTGTTATTTTTAGTTGGAACAATATTTTTGGATAAAATAGAATTGGAAAAGAAGATTTCGTTCATTTGAAGGTTCAAAAGTTCTGGTACATGATACATTGAGAAAAAAATCGGATTATGGTGTATTAATTTTTAAAGTAACGTGTCTCAAGAAAGAATTCTGTATATACATAATCCTACAGAGAAATCTCTAACTGAACTCGTGAAGATTCCGTCAAAGCTTTATCGGGTACAGGTTCCTTCGTCAACTTCCTTCATGGAACCGTCAAAGGATCCAGTGCAGGACACTTTGCATGAAGAGATGCAGGAACCGGTATAAAGGAACCTGTACGGGATACCGTAAAGGAATTTTCAGCTGTGTGGTGATAAGATCCTAGTTTTTTATGAAAAGAAAAAAAGCATTCATTCCGATACACAAAACTTGACTGTCGAAGGTACAGTCACGACTCGATTGGACAATTCGACTTCGGTCACGGCTGATTTACTGTTCCGACTAAAGCACCGAATTGGCAGTCACCTACGAGCCTCGTTAGGAAACCAACTGAGTTCCCTGACCCATCCCGAAGTGCCCAGAAATGGAAGCATGTGAAAACTGGTTCCACCTATAGTCTCTTCTTCTTTCTCTCAACATTTTCGCTCTTTTCTTTCTCTCTCCCTCTTCATACGTACACACACACGCACATGTACACACACATACACAATTACAAACCCTTCGCCCTCTGTCCAGGGCTCCTTGTCCCCCAGACCATTCTCTTCTTTTAACGTCCGCGAATTTTCTCTTTTTTTCCCCACAGCTTCCTTCTACTTTTATTTTGTCGTCGCTTCCCTCTTCCATACTTCCGCACGGCGGAGGCGAATGTACGATGACGAACACTGAAACGCAACATGTGAAGCGCCCGCCGAGACGGTACAAGTTCAATGACATATTTTTCAAGTCTGTTTCAGTCAACTTTCACTGACGAGTCAAAAGAAAGTGAATTACTATAACAATTTAATCGGGGTGTCTAGTGATCAGGCAATTTGGAATGTCCGGTTTTTTCCCGGACAAATTTTTTTCCTCTGACCAATTTATAGATGTATTTTTGTGATTTTTTAAGTCAACATAGAAATAGAAATTTTAACATAATATACACAGAAAAAATGTATGGTATAAAGAAAACAATTATTTATTTACACGTGCTAAACTTATTTTTAATCACAGAAAATCGGTACATGGGATAAGCATACGAAGGAACGCACTGTGGTCCAGAAATGGATTTTCGCGGACAAATTAAGCTAAACGTCGTAATTTTTGGTAGATTTTAAAGTTTAAAAAAAGAAAATACTCTGCATAAAATTCCGTATCACTCCCTGCAGGCCGAATTTCAATTTTCATTTTATGTTAAATGTTATGTTATTAAACAATTCGAAAAATATCAGATTTTCCAATATATTATTTTTTATCTTCGTGTAATCCCATAAAGTACAACAGAAATCAATAGAAATCGATGCACAGATACAAATATCATAAGAATAAATGATTAAAGCAAAAATTTCGCTGTTATATACAAATTTTATAAATAAATATACATTTATAGAACTTTTATAGGATTAAATATTTTCTCTTCATGAAAAATCATCTTTAAATACACCACAATGTTATTTCACATTAAAAATGTTGTGAGGCATAAGTATTAGTCATTGTTATTAACAAATTATATAAACAATTGCATTATATTCGTGTGTTTTTACAGAAAAATATTATTTTTTCACAAAGCCTTGCTGGCCGATGACTTTTCTATATTATCTCTAGAATAAAAATGCCTTAGTAAAAAGATATATTTTGTTCTATAATAAAAGAAGATTATAAGGCAATTGTTTAATAAAATAACGTTTAACACAAAATAAAAATTAAAATTCGGCTTCGAGGGATTTATGTAGAATTTTGTGCAGAGTATTTTCTTTTTTTAAACTTTAAAATCGAACAAAAATTACGACCTCTAGCTTAATTTGTCCGCAAAAATCTTTTTCTGGACCACTGTGGAACGTTGCGATTGTAGATAAAGTAGAAATGGAATAAAAAGAAGATAAAGTAGAAAAAAGTCGATTTTTCGATAAAATACAAAAAATTCCCAGTCCTACATGAAATTCCCGGGTTTTTCCCCAGTCAAATATAGTTCCCGGGTTTTTCAACGGTTTTTTCCGTTGATTGGCAAAAAACCGTAAGTTTTATTCTTGAATTTTTATTGAAAAATACAAGAATAAAATTGATAAAGAATAAAATGACACATGTAACCTTTTTTTAAGAAATGAAGATACAAATAAATTTTTAAAATTGTGTTGTATATGCGTCTAGTTTGCCAAGAAGTTTTAGACTTCAGTTTCTTTGCGGAGATTTCTACAGTTAAATATACCTAAGGCCAATTTGACTAATGAGGTGTACTATATACATCTACTTTTGAAAAGAATGGAAGAGGAATTCAAAAGAAGAGAGCTAGTAAAATGAAAAATAGAAATTTTCAATTAGAACAATACTAAGAGGGTTTTCCTTTGTTTCTTAGCGCTAAGTACCAAGCATAAAATTCGCCAATTTTTATCTGCAGAACTGTAAAACTGTAACTTCATTCTTAAAATAATGGCTCAATTGTATTTTTGATAGGGACTGTATGAAGTTGGCCGCCCGAAATTGAAATTATTTTTATTCAGCATGCGAAACATCATCTTTTAACGAACTATGCAATTTCAATGTTGGCTGGAAGGCTGGGTGTTGTGGCCCCGATGACGTATTGCAATATAGCAAGCTGCAGCTTCCGTAGTGCTCTGTGCTTATAGATTCGTTTCAACGGAAGTGATAATAATCCCAATGACGCGGCTCCCCTCATCGGTCACTATGAAATCATGCTTACACGTGTCGTACGCCCTCTGTAATCTTTCATGGCAAGTTTGTAACTCTTGTTTAGAGATCATTAATGAAACATAGGCCTTTTCATTTCCTACAAATAATAGGGTAAAAGACTTCCCATATTGTTGTATCTCACGCTCTTGTATCAAATTGCTTGAAACTTTGGATAGAATTTCTGTATCAAAATTTGTTTTCTTAAAGCAAAAAGTCCGAGAAAAAATCACAACTTCTATTGTCTTCATGAACAGGTGTAAATACTCTGAAAATTTTCATTTTATCGTCTATAATAACTTATTTCATTTCATTCTTTGCGACTTTATGGCTTGATAGAAATGTATGCTTAAATATGACAGTGCGTAAGTTTATCAAGTCAAAGTGTTTCATATTAAACTATCAGACGATGCAATTGCCAATTGACGATGCACTGTGCTAAAGCACGGTTCGTTGTCAACACTGCGCTTCAATTGCCATCGAGATGTAGAGATTGACGACATTACTGTTGCTTGGATTCATTAATCTTGATAGGTGATATTGTATCATTTAGTGTCTTCCTCGTCATATTGATTTACCTCAATAAAAAACTTACCGTGTAGAAAATTTGTGGGATACTAAAAAATATATAAATATATATTTAATATATATAAATATATTATATATATATTAAAAATATATAATATATTTGAATTTTCAGAGGAAATTCGACGGTAAAAACAATTTTTTAGTAATTATTGATAGGAATTCTGCTTGTCAGTTTCGAAGCAAATACCTGTTGAAAAACCAGTAGTAGATTTATTCGAAGCAGAAGCTAGCTGTACAGAAGTGGTAACGCCACGCGTAATAATTACTTCTAACTATGCGAAATTACGATGAAGACAGTAGAACGTCGTTCGGTTGACCGGTCACTGTAGAAATGGGCTTTTTTCTATTCTTTCCGGTTATTAAAGGTAGATATATTATGTTCCAGATGTCCACACCCTTGAAGCTATCAGAACAAAATTTTACAGGGCGTCCTATTTTGAAATAAAGGTTTATTTTAACCCACTTCGTACCTGGGAAAAATTTGTTCCGTCGGCCCTGATGGGAGGAGTGATAGGGGTATAAATAGTGCAGGGGTAGTTTTGAAGGGGTGTAATTCAGGTGGTGAAGTAGATAGGATGGTCGCAGAGTGAGTGAGGTATATAGAGTTGAATGGTACATAATTGCACATTTGTCCAAAAAAGAAAAGGGGGGGACTTGATTTGTATAAGAAATAATTGAAATAAAGAGAAAATAAGAAAAGAGTCTTCATCATATTAGAAGGATGATTGGCTCGCTTCTTGTCCTCGTCCATAGGGACCTTAACTCGAAGACAGATCAGAGAAACGGGAGAAACGAAAGAACGCGCCTCTCTGGATTGCAGAGTTGCGGTACTGCTATAAAGGAATTACCGTTAGTGAGTGCACTCGCTCTTTACCTTTACGTGCTTCCTAGACTAGACTCGTGTCTATACAGTATACTGTAGGGGAGAGCGGGGCTAGTTGGCCGAGGGGGCATGTTGGCCGAGTGCACTTTTTAAAAATGCAAACAGTGTTGGTGGCTCCATTTGTGTTGTTAAATGTTTATTTATGCGAAACGTATATTCCAGTGTGTTTACAAGCGTTTTCGACGTGACGTTTTGAAGCTATTCCATTTT
>JAUESH010000015.1:1649600-1676934 GCA_032275165.1 Synergus magnus | reverse complement strand
AAATTCACCAAAAATTCCCTAATTCGTGGGGTCAAAATTTTATTGCTGAGAATAAGACTTCTCAATGTTAAAAGGCATCCAAACAAGTTTCATTCCTCCAGCTCATTTGGAACTCACCCCATATTCACCAAAAGCTTTTTGGTTTAAGGGATGTCATGGGGGTGAGTTCCAAATGAGCTAGAGGGATGAAACTTTTTGGGATGTCTTTTAGCATTGAAAAGACTTATTATCAACAATAAAATGTTGACCCTACGAATTAGAGAATTTTTTAGGTCTAAGGGATGATATGGGGTGAGTTCCAAATCCGCGAGGGGGTTGAAACTTCGGTGGGTCATTTATTAGGTTGTATAGAATTACTTTCCATCAGAAAATTTTGGATCTAGTATGTTTCAGATAAAAAAAATTTTCATTTTCGTTTATCGTAACCGTTACAAACTTCAGCCTCATGATAAATCGTTTCAAAATTGAACACATTAATTTTCGACCTGGTTAATCTGAATTGGGGTACGTGACGAAATTGATAATTGCAGGGAGGGTAAATTTATTCGCAATAAAGGTATGCGCATTTGTTTAATAAAATATATGGACACGCACGTTTATATATAATTATAATGCATAGGATGTCATATTGATGAAGTTTACATGATGTACATATAATGTGCAGATGTGCACGTTTGTGTGATACGTTCAACTTTACAAATTTAAATCATACGGTCAGTACATACACTTTATGAGATCAGTCTTGTGTTCGGATGCACGTGACCTTTCCCTCTTTCGCTTTTGTACTAAAGTACCAGATATTGATTAATAATATATATTCTATGTTTACAATGACGAGTAATCGAAAATTGTGCTGTGCACTGTATATGGTTTCAAAATTAGTAGATTTTTTTTCATTTCGAGTTTTTCGATACTTTATACAGTGAATCGTCAATTACAATTCGTTTGGAACTGCAAAATATATATATATGTCACAGAAACATATGACATCGTTTCCTGAGTTCTCATGTCCATTTACATTGAATTTTTATAGTCGTCCATCTGCGGACGCCCATTACAGTATATTACATTCGTTCTTGTGTGGATGTATTGTTTCAAATGTTCGCAATAAAGAATAATGATCTGTGAATGGTACATGATATTATAGTAAATGTCAAACTTCAAAGAAAATCGTAAAACTTGTTTTATGGGGGTGCAATATACAGTTTAATAAAATAGAAACAAATTAAAATACTTTCAATTTTGTATCGTTCGAATTTGAAACAGTTTCCACTTTTAACGTGTTAAAATTAAAGTGTCTAAAGGTATAGTTTTTATCAAAAGTAATCCACGTTCAAAGTTACGTCAGGAATAACTTTTTCTGTGACTTTGTTACTTAAAACTTGTGACTTGATATCAGTTTACAGTAAAAGAAAAGACTGCTCTGGAATTCAATGACGCAACTTAGATTTCAGGTCTTGCGACCTAGATTTCATTATACTCCTCTTTTTCTCCGTTTTAAGGGTCATTTTAGAGCTTTTCACGGTTGTATCGCCAAATACACAAGCCTCTGCACTTGACGAGTAGTGGAGAGCTTTTGTCCGAGATAAAATGATTTCAAGCATGATCGGGTCTAGAGAGTAGGTCCGTATCGCGACGTCGCCAGTAACTTCTGTCGTTCTCTTCCGGCTCTTTGGTTGATCCGTATGCTTTTTTCGTAGCCTTGTGGATGGCGAGGCACAAAAAAGCGGTAAAACGAAGAAAAAGCAAAAGGAAATGCAGCCGGAATAGAAAACAGCTATATCCACGAAAAGAAAAGCATGGCTGATAAGATCCATAAGGCCTCAACGGACTCGTAATATAAGAAATTTAGATATACGAACGATTCTGCGAAGCGTAGACACTGGATGCACGTACGAGGCGAATTTTTGAAAAGATTGATAAATTTATCATGAGACATCTGCTAAGATAAAAGCTTTATAGAGCAAAAATTCAACCATTTACATTTTTACATTCTCATCAGAGAGAATGTATTAGATGTGTGTAAAATTTGACCCCCTGTTTTTGTGAAATGTCCACGTTTTGTGACCCCCTGAAACCGAAAAACATGTTTTTAAGAATATGTCTGTCTGTGTGTCTGTATGTAGATTTTAGTTTGTTAACACGATAACTTTTCAAAGATTAGACAAAAAACGAAAAAAAAAAAATTAAATTTGACGCTAAACAACGCACGATATGATAAAAAAAAGACAAGAGATGAAAAATGTTGCCTTTTGAACGCCCTACAGGAATGGCATAAAAACTTTTTGAATTTTCTTGAAAAATCGAAAATTCAAATTCTAAACCAAAGAGATAATGATAAGAAACATAATTATTGGTTTTAAAAAGATCTACATTTTTTCCCTTGACCATTTTTTGATAGGGTAAGTAGTTTTCGTTTCAATCGTGAAAAATATTGTTCAAAAAATAAAAAAATAAATTTTTATAGGACACTTAGTTTACGTTTTAATCGCGAAAATTGATATTAAATTCCCGACAATGTCCGAAAACACGTCTTGTGATGAGATTTAAATCAAATATCGAGCGCGAAGCGCGAGTGTCCTGAGAATGTGTTCCTTAAGGTCGATAAAACCTTAAGTAAATTAGTTCTCCTCTTAATTTAAAACTAAAATAATTAAAACAAAAGTATATGTGACGCGATCCGAAAAAAGGGACCTACCAGGCAAAAAATCGATTTTCGGATTATGATGGATTCTATAAGTGATCTTTTTAGAGGTGCAATCAGAAATTTTGTATCTGCATTATTTCATAAGATATAAATTATTAAAAAAGAGTTTTTGCACGCGTGTCTATAGCTCGAGATTTCTTTAATCGCTCGCCCTGTTAAAATTTCACTTTTGCCTAATAGGTCCTTTTTCTCGGATCGCGTCACATATAGTAGCGATAAAGGTTGCCAAGCGCGCGTAGCGCGCAAGCGTCCCGAAGTTTTTTTTTTAAACTTTCAATTAGGTGCTTTACCTAGCTGATATTTAAGTAAACGAAATTTTAAAGATCAAGAATTCAATTTTGACTGAAGCAGCGAGTGCCCAACACTCGAAACGCGCAAACTTCCTGCTGTAAATATTGAAATATTGATATAAAGAGGTTGCAAAGTTTCCAAGCTCTGCTAATTCAGTTTTCGCTGCTTACGATGAAAAATCTTTTTCTCTTTCATCTTCTTAGCGATAAATATTGCAAAACACATAGAAGCTTTTACTTATAAAGTGAGCTTTTAATTCCCTGCGTGGAATAATCTGATAAACGATAATAGTAATTTTTAAAAATATAAGACAATTTAATGGGTGATTTCAAACTAAATTTAAGTGCAACTGGAAAAAAATGAACTCAAAAAAGAATAAATTAAATCCATGCGTCAGTTCTGTCACTTTATTTTAAATGCAAGAACCGAAAATCTTTTAAAAATGTTCGCACTGTGTAGAATGTCGCAATACGTTGGACGCTTGGATTACCTGAGTGATTTTATAATTCTCAACTAGACTGAATACAACGCTTCTGTAGTAAATCTTTGTTTAATTCATAATTACTTTTCTCTATTTGGTGAAACATTTATTTGTCCCGTTTGTATAAACTTTAAATGTTAAGCTGAAAAGCTCTGCATTTTTCTCATATCCACACAAAATGTAGGATTTTTTTCTTTTAAAATTAATCTTAGAAAGTTTTTAATGCATTTTTGAAAAGATAAACATGATATCTCCTCATTTTCCCGGAGGAGAGTTTTTCATTTACTTTGCGTGAAAACTTGTGTATAAACAATACGTTTTCAGTCCACCGAGTTCAAGCATCACTCTTGAATATATGAAGAGTATCTTTCGCGAAATATCATATGCAAAGCGAGAAAAGTCAATTAAACTGAATGAATGAGGTTTACTTTTTCTCTAAAAAAATAGTATCTGACTACTGTATAAATATTTGCTAAAAAACTATGCATCATTTCTTCATTTCTTATCTAAAAGAATTTTATTTATTTGAGGCAAAGTTATTATACATATGTTTATACATACTAAGTCATTGATCTTCAACACCTTTGAGTACATAATTAAAAATTTTTGAAAGGGGAGTATGCTTTTTGAGTGAAAAGGTCAAAGGTGTAAATTCATAAAGCACCAGACTCTATTGAAAACCCTATCCGACTTCAGCCATATTCCAAATACCATCGAAGTTCAGTGAAAAGCTATGACGGGCGAGAAGCAAGTCAAATCAATGGCTTACGAGTAATTCTGGAAAAGCTTTGAGGCAAACCGGAAGCCAATTTATAGAGTTCTCCTCGAAAACTTGGAACAGACGGTTACATTGTATGTTCAGTGTGCTAGGTTGAGAACTTGGCACGTACGCTTCGTCATAATAGGAGAATAATGAAGACAAACGAATGTGGAAATCGACCTCGCGAGCTTCTCACTCAGGAATTAAGCTCCGATGACATTTCGTCCCTAAAACCATCTCCGAGTCCAATATAAATTTAAATCTCGCCTATTGTCTTTCCCTCCGGGCTTCAATGCGGCGCGAAAATGGTGAAATTCCAGGAATTGTTATGGAGGCTTGTAAATGGGATAATAATAATTGGCTATTGCTGATAAATGAGAATCCTATTCTCTCGTAGATATATCGTTATCGATGATCTTCTTTTCCTTTCAAAGAGAACTAATTTTTATTCATATTCGCTATATATTTTAACTAAAGTTCCTCACAGAAAAAAATATGTAGTACGAGTCATTTTTGGGGCAGACATAAAAGTATAATTGGAAAAAATATGTGAAATTTATAGATTGTTAAACAAGTTATTTTTTGTCGTACTTAAGTCTTAATTATTAATTAAAATAGGATTAATTAATGATTATCTGGAAGGAATATACACTTTAAAGTAGACAATTTAGAGTTAGAGCCAATAAAGGCTTGTCCAATGAAAATTGAAAAGTCTTATCGTCGAACGGCTCTATTTTGTAACGTCTTAAGTGCTTTTCGGGTAACTGAGAACTGACCTCACTTCCGTTTGGTGTCTCCAAACCGGAAATTGAGCGGGTTTCAGAGCGAACTCGTAATGCGGAAAGTTCAAAAAGTTCGAAGTCTATGAGTCAAGGAAGTCTCGCGGAAGTGGAGAACAATTGATTTCGCCAGGTCCTCAACTAAAGAGCCCTCAAACTTTCTATAAATGGTTACGACTACCCATTTCAAATGCAAATGTCGCAAATGAGTTAATTTCCAGGAACAGCCGTCGCGGGTCTTTTACTTATTAATTAAAAACCACAATGCTATTTTGCATAATCCACTTTGTATAATATCAAACACCCTCTCAATTACTCAAAACTTTTAAATATGAATTTTTGCACGCAAATAAACATATGTATTTAGGTCGCCGAATATTGGTTTAAGTGCAATTCATGTTTCCATAATTTATTTTTTCCAGCTATTCAGTATATGAGATAAATTCAATAACAAATTGTTAATAATACATAATTGTGAGTCACTAACAAGTGACAGATAAATACCTCCGGGGTTTAATGAAAAAGGGTTGAGTTTGGACTGTCAATAACATGTCTCTTGCAATGCAATTGCAGTTAATTATATATGAAATTACACTGTGATACATGTATAGAAATTCCTCGTTAATCATTCAGATCTCAAATCATCAATTATCAGCAAAGCGACTGTAAGACAATAGAGCTTGAATCAAGCAATCAATTCACATTACTGACGCGAGCTATGTTTCCTGATTACACCTGTGCCACATATCACGGTTATTGTGGCAACACATTATTGTCACATATTTTTTATCTACTTAAAGCACATATTACATTAATCGAAAAAAAATATTGCATGCTTTCCAATCATCCTCTAGAAACCTAATCATAAAATAAAATTAAAGTCAATAAAAACAATTTCAAATAAAGAACGCGTCCACATTGAAATGAATTGTGATCACGTCTTTGTTTGAACTTTTAACTTGTTTGCTGTAGAAGAATGTTTACTTCTTCTGCCTCAAAAGCTTCATTAACTTCCGCACAAAAGTTCTTTAAGTTTTAGGTAAATTATTGGAAAATCAAGAAGTTAGATTTTCTGCGAGTGGTATGTGCTGATAAAGTAAGTGACAGATTCCAAGTAATGCTAAAGTAATTTCGAAGTATGCAAACCTGTGCAGTCAATTTCTCAGTTCTCGAATTAGTACAAAGCTGATATTTTTAGTTACTTCCACCTCATTGTCCGAATATTCTATGATTATTGTTTCTCATTATAAATTATTAGTCCAACGTAAATATATTAATTTTCTGCATGTAAGGGAACATGGAATATTTTTCATTATTAATGAACAATAAAAAATGAATAATTTTAGTTGTCATACAGCACATCACATAAATATTAATCCAATATCTAAACGCATTGCCATTTTTTATCGCCTTATCTTGACGGCTCATAGCTCATTGTAATGCGAAAAGCAGATTAAAATATTTTGCAACACGACCAATCGTATCTCTTTTCGACGATTTCAAATCCTTGCATACCACACAAATTATTCAAACCAACCGTAATTTACATGCATAACGAATTAAATCAAAAGCACGTTCTATTAATTCTGGCAAATCTCGTAAGTAATAAACTATAGCACTCCGAGCATTATACCCATAAAAATTTTTATCTAAACAGAAAATATGATAATACGTTTAAGAGGAAAAATTGAAAATTATTAAATTGCGAGCACTTTTTTTTGTACATTTTTCTTTTCGCAAGTAAAAAAATCTACTATAGAATTCAGTCAGTCCACGAGATGTTAACTTTCGGGGTTAATGTGCAAGTGAAATACGTTTTTCCTTGTGTAATAGAATGGAATTAATCATCTGCTAGACAGATAGTCTGGGAATTTATTAAAAGAACGAAAACGGAGAAGCGTTGCAGAAAGAAAGCTGTCAGAATCTCTCGGAAAGATGAAATCTGTGAGCGAACTTTTCACGGAGACGATCTGTTCTTTTTGTTTTCTCATCTCGTCCTACCTCGTTGCTTTCCACTTCGCCAGTTCGCTCAGCCTAGAGAATTTTTGAATCCCCCTTTGCCAATTTGTTTGTCACACAATCATCCAACCCTTGCGTCATAGAAATGAATAGCGACAAAGTGCTGAAATCATTTCAACGAAGTAATTTTCCCACTCGCGTCTGTCATTAAAGAACCCTCCACAATAAATGTCAGTTCTAATCACAGAATTTTTGTTCCTGTTCTTTTCTGCTCATTTCAGAATGTATCTCTTCGTAATAAAATTGCATAAAGAAGCTATTCTAAATAAATACTTTCAGTTTTTCGAAGTATGTTCGAAATAGGAAATTTCATCTTCATTTGGCTACTTTGAATCTGCATTTTCATTTAATAGAGTGAAATTTCCATAAAAGAAGAATTCCCTATAAAAGTGGTTTATATACCCATTGGCCTTTGACCTTATGGCAGTCACATTTGCAAACACTCACGAATACAGTAACAAAAGCATAAGCCACAAGTATAAATATATATGAATGTGTGCAGGACGTTATTGCACACGCTGTACAGGAAGAGCGATATGGATGAAGTCTCACTCCCACTTTTGATCCCTATATCGAAGTCCATTGGAGAGCTCAATACCACAATGTATGTAAGCCGAACAGACTCCTCCATAATGCGGAATATGATAGCCAATCTCGAAGTGGTGCGGGTTATGTACGGAAATCCCGCATGCCACAAAATCCTCGACCCCCTTTTCTCGTCGCGTTTACACCAAATGTCTGTGAACCGGATATGTCCCTGACCCCCTCGGCTGATGTTCGGGGATGACGTCGCATGTCTGTAAGAAGAAAGAGCTTGGCAGCTCAAGAGCTGCACCGCCTAGATACCGGCATTATGCCTCAATTTCCGGCAAAGATTCTCCGCTTCCGGCCACTCATAAGTTACCAACTTTATGTAAAGGTTGTCAGATCTGCTCATTCCGCGCCGCTCAATTCGGCCTTTTTCTCTTCGAGGATGCCCTTCGAATTTTTAATTAAAATCTGACCTAGAAAATCATTTCGGGATCTATCCCGAAATGATATCCCGGGAAATCTCTGATTTCCTTCCGATTCAAGTATCTACATCCTTCCTTCCTTCAAGTATCTAAATATGTTTAGGAAGAAGCGAATGTTGGATAAAATAGTGAGTTCAGATCCATAATTTCAATCTAAATAGTACAAGTACAATGTGACCTAATTACATTCTAAACAATGTTCTTAAATTTTGAATATGTAGTGTTTTTCATACTAAGAAAAAGACCTTAATGTTACATCGTAAATTCTCTTTCTTTTTAGAAATTTCAAGACATGACTTTCTGGATATCCTAGTAAATTTATGAGATCGTTGGGAACAAGTAAATAAATGTCAATCATAAATTTTCCACTTTTGCGTCCCTTGACCATCGACATACGCAAAAAGAATTCCGGGAGGATTTTAGGATTTCAAGAATATTTCATCGTGCACATGGGTCTTGAAAATTTTAACACTAAAGGCAAAGTAGTACGTATACCTTTAGAGGCAACGCTACTGCATAAATATTGCAACATGTTCTTGCAGCACGTATTTCATGCCGAAGATACTTCTTTCAATATTATAAATGAGATGCCATGACCTTATTCCTTAAGAGATCTATTCTTAAATGGATAAATTTACATATCGCCAAATTGTCTTGAAATGAAGTTGAAAGATGAAATATTTACTTATCCGTTTCTAAATATAGTGTCTAAGAAAAAGAGGAATTATGTATTGGTTTACTTCTTTTCAAATTAACTACATATTTTTTTAATTGCCATGACTTTCTTAATTAAGATATACATGTAGAATATAGATATATGTAGTATAGATAGAATATAGAATATAGATTCTCTGCAGAATATAAATATTAAAGGAACTCAAACTCCATATTACAGTTATTTAGAACGGAGTTGAGTGAATTCGAAGGATGTGGGTACAGCAAGGCATTAATGAAGTTTCTAATTGGATTCACGATTCAAGTGATCGTTTTCATGTATAGGTATAGATGTACGTATAATGAAACTGGATTCGAATCGGCGACACCAACAAATTTCCGATTTAACTTGTTTACTACTTCCGAACTAAACAACTTAATTTAAAAGGCAGATCGAAGATTTATTTTTACTTTCCCTTATCTGATTTATTGCAGAGCATTTCTGTACTTCACTGTTTTTTAATAATTAAAATATTAAAATATTAAATTATTAAATTTACAAAATTACTTGCGTGCTTTATCACTAAACAAAATAATTAAATGGATCAGCATTTTCCAGAATAGAGGATTTTCAGTATTACAAGCTGTGACTTTGTGATTAGGAACGTGTGGTGTAGGATATCGTAAAAGTCAGTAGCTAGTATGTACCGTCATTGAAATTTGAGAGCTATCAGAATACAAATTCGTTTCAAAGTTTTAATCAATTACTGCAATCAGAAGTTTTCAATCTATATTCGGTTAAATAAATACTTTATCAAATTTAAAACCGAAAATTTGATTCTCGATAAAGTTATGAAAGTTTAGATCTCTTTTATTATAATTTTATTATGCATTGCCGCATTTAAATTTAAGATAGTGCTATAATTACGATGTTCTTGAATAAGGTATGTAAATTTTCAGAACTTGATCTGTTTATTCCAGTTCAGATGTCTAACCAAAACGTGCCATTTCTACTAACACGTAGGCTTCCACGAGAGTGAAGTTTCTACATTTATTCGCACATTGCGTTTATTCTCAGCGCTTGTAGCTTTATTGCAAACACGAAAAGTACTGAGTCATAAATTTCGAAGAGATTTCCTTTAGGCAGTAAAATTACAAGCACCACTTGTAAAATTTTAGAGTTCGGACATGCTCTGCAATTTATTTACGAATACACAAGATAGCATTCGCATTATCTGCTGTGAAATTGCATACGTTAGTCTCGATTTAATTATTTTTTATTTACTTTCAGTGGAACTTTAACATTAAAATTACAGCATTAAATATTTATAATTAGCCTTATAATTGTTCCAAAATAAAAAAATAATGTATCTAAAAAATATTTATGACACGTTTAAAAATATTATAAAACAGTGATAAAAAAATCTGGAACGATTCAGGTTTTAGATTTTAAAAAGTTTCAAACGATTATATACTGAAAATAATTATATACTGAGAGTAATTCCCCATTTGAAAGCTTGCAAGGAACTTTCGTAAAAAATGGTAATGTCGCAAATGGAAAAATGTTGAAAGATCTCAGATCTAAAAGAGAACTTTGTCAAAAGTCAAAGCCCTTTGTGAAAACCGATCGCCTACTTTCCTATTGTCGACAATCGTAATGCAGAAAAGATATAGAATTTTACAACCAGTTTTTCAAGCAGATGTGCATTACCACAAAAAAAAAATAGAGAAACGGTAACTTTAATGCACACAGCTGAAAATAGGATAGTTTAAAATTTGTGAATTCATTGTTTAAAAAATTCGTGAAATAATGCTCTTGATTAAAGGGGACGACTGCAAATTCCCGAAAAATAAAATTCAAGAACACTGTAAAATTCCCGAATAAATAAATTACCGAAAAATAAAATTCCTGGCATTATAAAATTACCAAAAATATAAAATTCCTAACACTTTAAAATTCCTAATACTAGAAAATTCCCGACAGTTTATAAAATTCCCGAAAATGAAATTTTCCGACACTGGAAAATTCCCGACCGAAAATTGACGACAATATAAAATTCCCGACACTGTTAAGTTCTCGACACTAGAAAATTCCCGACAATAGAAAATTCCAGAAAAAAATTATTTTAATAAATAAATAATTTAAATAAAAATTTAAAAAATTTAATTATTCTGTATTTTAAAAATATTTTTCAAACATTTTTAGAGATCTTTTCGGGAATTTTCCATTGTCGGGAGTTTTATTTTTCGGTAATTATTTATTCGGGAATTTTACAGTGTTCTTGAATTTTATTTTTCGAGAATTTTCAGTCGTCCCGATTAAAGTTACAAATAATCGATGTCATTATAAAGTAATCATTTTGGTTTCTTTGATGGAAATTACAGAGGCACTATAATAAAATCTCGTTGACAGTAATGACGTTTTCCGCGCAAGACTATAATGCTATTCGTTAACAACCGGTCAGTAGTGATAGTCTTTATATGGTCAGACTCTGGGAATTGCGGGGAGTAATGATATATATTGCACGACCAAGTACACCACAGTAGTAATGAGGTTTTCTGTCGAGCAAAACAGGGTTTGTCACTACTTCTCCAGCACTTTCACACATTTATGGGAGAAACGAGTATACACGTTCAAAGCTCTCTGTAAACACGAGAGTAGGTACTGTGTTTCATTTCATGAAACCTTCATTTCACTCTGAAGTTTGGTATGTTATGAAAACTCTTTACTTTGACGGGACCAAGTTACTAGCATCTTTACAGGACACTCTGTTAGTATATGAACCATTTGCATGTTCATATATTCAACCTGTTTGATAGTGTTTCGAATAACCTGCTAGAGAAAACAAACGAAACTGAAAAACGCTTGAGCTTAAAGTGAAATGATGCAAGCTTGTCGCATATTTTGAAAATGTCTTGAGCCTGAAGAGTTTTCACTTTTCATGCAAGATGAAAAAGACTTTTCATTTCTAAAGCTGCTTTATTATGTCTTTCTCAATTGAAAAAAAATCTGAGTTGAAAAGACGCTAAGTTCTTTGTTATCAAAAGAAATGAGTAAATTGTGTTGGACCTACATTTTTTACATATACTATTATTGTGAATGGAAAATTTGTTGTGATCATTTGGTTGAAGATTCGGACGACTCTTCTGACGAACATTTTTTTTTTACATTTATTGGATTACGAATATCGAAAAAAGTTCCCAAAACGATTTTATTTTTATTTATTTACTAGCATAAATTTACCCAGCGTTGGAACTTCAAAAGATTTTTAAAAGAGTTCAAAACAGTTTAAGGATTTTCAAGTTTTCACAAGATTTCAAGGGATTTTTAAAAAAGTTTGAAAGGGTTATCAAAGGGATGTTCCAGAGATTTCTATAGATTTCAGAAGATTTCAAGACATCTTAAAGAACATCTTAAAGACGTCAGATTTTAAGTGACTTTAACAAATTTCAAGGGATTTTAAGAGATTTCAAGTGATGGCATGTGATTGTAAGGAATTTCTATGGATTTTAAAAGAATTCCAGAGAGTTTAAGGATTTTCCTCTGTAAATATTCTAAAATCGTTTAAAACATATCAAAATCCCTTGGAGTTCATTAAAATCTCTTGAAATATTTTGAAATGTCTTCCAATTCCTTCAAATTAGTTAAAATTAGTTAAAATGTTTTGAAATGTTGTGAAATCTCTAAAAAAAACCTTTTGATAACTCTTTTCAATTCTTTTAAAAATCCCTTTAAATCCCTAAGATCAATCAAATTCTCTTAGCAGCCCTTGAAATTATTTTAAATCCACACAGTCTCCGCTGGCCCTGAGTTCACATATGGTGTATGGATGCTACAAAAGTTCTTAAGTCCACCTGTACTTTATTAACCTGTAACGAACATGTTCTAATCTCTGCTGTGCTTGGTCCCCTGCATTGGAGTGACAAAAGTGCTGAGTAAAGGTAAAAAGAGGCTTTCTGCACTAAATCTGTGAAAGCTCGAGTGAGTGTACGTCGACGAGGTCGAAAAGAGGCTTTCATGAAAAAAGCAACGCGCTGAGTGACAAATATAGTAACACTAACCGAGAAACCTTTCCCCTACTTTCTTCCCTATATTCCGGTTTTCGTTACCCTTCTCCCCTCTCTTTCTTTTCTTATTCTATGAAACCCTTTTCCTTTTCCCTTCAATGGAAACTCTTTTACCCTGCGATCGATGTATAGATTTATGGACTATCATTATATTTTTCATCTATAGGTACTGATATGAAATAGGATGGAAACTGGCCTTGGATAATTGAACACACTACGTGTCGTTAATCATGGTGAAAATAGAGGAAAAACTAGTCTCCAACATGGAAGATGGAACGAATGAAATGCATTCGTCTACCGTCCAAAAACAAAAAGAGAGTGAATTAGAGTACGCTTTTAATGTAATGACGGTTGGATGTAATTTATTAAATTAAATGCAATGAGAGTAGTTGAAAAGGAAAATTTTAAATGACCTTATGAGCGCCGAGTGGGATAAGTAGATTTTGTATCGTCAGCATACAAATTACTTTATAAATTCAACCTAGCAGGCCTTTAATTTATACTCTCTAAATCTGAAGTTGTGAAAAATGAGCCGCTAATTTACTTTGCTAACATTTATTTTACTAAATATTTCGTCTACTAACAAAAAATGCAAACTGTCCTGATACACTTATGCACAACATTTTCCAAACAGTTAATGGTTCAAACCCAGATATTTATAAATTGAATTATCGCTAAAATGAGGAGGATGTCTTCCAACAAAGTTATCGTTTATTGAACTACGATGGGGATAATTCACAATGCTATAATATTAACTTAAGTTACAGAGTAACGTCTCTCCTGTTAATCCACTTTAGTAAACTTTCTGGTCAGGAGAGGACACTATATAACCGTTCCCAACTTTTTAATAAAAGTTTCAACCAATTTATGTTCCAATTTAGACACGTTATATGATCAATAATTATATACATTATAGTTGTACACGTTTTAAATCGTTTTTTCTTGAAAAGATAAAGGTGTAAAACAATATAGGGAAAAATAAAACCTTAGCAAAAATTTTTTTTGCGTACGCGTTTTATAGTGCTATAAGCTTTAAGCCATAACTTTATTCCTTCAGTAACGAGCATGAAGAGAAAGAGAAATTACAGAATTTCTTGAAATGATTAAAAAATATAGTTCTTTCTCAACAGTCTGCTCTCATGAATTTTACGTCTTGTTCCACGTTAAACTGTTGACGATATTCTTTACACTGCGAGGTGACAGGTAATATAAAGTTTTTAGTGTTATTTTACGACGAGCAAGAGTGCTTTTAAGAAACATGCTTTTAGCCTCGTACAGAGAAGTTTGCTTTCTTTCATGTCTCTTTTTATAAAATAAACATACTTCCGGAATTACGCTGAGAAAGTTTGGTTAAATTTCTTCCACCTAAAACAACCTGTTAAGGAAAAAATTCGTTGTAAAACACTAGACAGCAGATTCAATTTAAATTTAATTTGAAGAAGATTAGAAGTGGTTCAATTGTAAACTCTAAAAGACTTGACATTTAAAGGATTTCCAATATTAAAATCTTTAAACATACTTCAATTCTAAATCGCCTGTATTTTCCTCTCTATAATAAAATATCCACAGCAAAAAATATTCCCTGAAATAATTGAGTTAGACTGGAAATAATGGAATTTCACATGAATTTCATATTTCACGAACTTTGGAAGCAACTCTCGTAAATCTATGAGTGACAAGAAAAGATCAGAGATGTTCTGCAGAAAAGCTATATGAGGATCCTGCATGTGAAGGATTAGTGAAGGTTGGTAGTACTGCAATACCGTGTTATTTGCACTGACCACTCGACTTGCGGCTCTGTCGAACTATTGACCGAACTTACTGAACCCGGCCATGCCATTATCCACTGAGTGTCGGGGACCAAAGTTTTCAGCCTAATTTCCATGAGCTTTCTCTTGAACCGGGCGTAAATTGACGTCAAGCCTGACATGGGGATGTGGGCTAACGCCTTGGAATCCCACTTTGGATCCTGCATTGTGGTCGGAAGGCTTTGGAGATCCTTCTTGTAAGAAAATGGTCTCATAACTCTTGGACTAGAACTCTACTACATGTCCTTCCATCATCAAAAAATAGATAGTAAATTGTTATAAAATGCTATAAACAGTTTCCAATTATTTAATTAAGAGCTTATTCTAAGCATTTGTCTTGCAGTTGTAAATTCAAAGAAACACCTAGCTTTTCCATCGACATTCTAAATCCAACATTTTCTTATCTTCTGGACCAACGTACAAACAGCCGGTCAGGCGGACGAAAGTAAAGGAGAAGGTAGTCCTTATCCAAGTTGTACTGAGTAATGTGTTTGCTCGAAAAGCAGTGGGAAATTGCAACGAAAAGTCAGTAAAATGTTTTCGGCTTTGCGAGTTTCATTTGTTCAGTAAAAAATTAATTATTTAGTCACCTTGTAATTTGATTTCTTAACTTACAGATTTCAAAGTATACGTTTTGAGAATGGAGAAATTCACAGTATAGAATAATGTAATTCGCGACTTATATGCTAATGACACGACCCAATCATTTTCATGGATGTCGGTATAGAAGAATAATTTACATAAAAGCAGAGAGCATAAAAGAGAAATTTACATTAAGAGTCTTTACGACAAAATGCGAAATTATTCAGATCTTATCGGAACTTCCCATCTCAGGAAAATACATTTTAAGTTGATAAGTTCAGTCCTGTTATCCACTCAGAATCAGACGGTCTACTAAATTTCCAGCACTCCCAGCAATTTACACTCTGTTCAAAGTTTGCAAAAGACGGTCATTTTTCACTACTTCCGTCATCTGATTTCCTCATTCTTTCTTTCCTCCTTCTTTCATTATCAAATTTACCTTATGGATTCAAGACAACGAATATTTTACAATAAATTCACCGAATTTCCGGAAAAGTGTTCAAAGGGAAAAATATTCCTTTGATCTCACCGAATGACAGGCAATTTTTCCAGGAAAGTATGCCTATAATCCGGCCAACAAGAATTTCCATCGATGGAAAATGTGTATAAATATTTTTAATGCCATAAACGATAATTATGCTGGTCTAGGTGGAACTTTGATAATATTCAACAGATGTGCTGCATTTTCAGAGTATGGGTACCAAACTATTTTTAAAAGCATACCTACTTATATTGCCTCGAGCGATTTTACGCTGTTTATAAAGCTACCTTTGCTACTGAAGCTCTCCGTATGTTTATGTACACTGGTCATTGTCGAGTTCCCATTTTATGCTCGAGTAAAAAGCAACTATATTCGATATTCAATTTTTTTTATACAGTTAATACCTTTGATAATATAGATGTAAAACAAGAGACCAAGGTATTGTTAACAACGATATCAAAACTGATTTTTATACACAAAACAATACCAAATAACAAAATATTTTTGTATGCAATTTTAGAAGCTTAATTTGTTTACTTTAGCATAGAAAGCTTTTGATCCTCAAGCAAGAGAGAAGAAAGAGTGTGAGAAGAAACACCTTGCAAGTACCTATCCTCTTTAAAGTTTGAAAAATGGAAAAATCTTAATATCACGGGATATAAATGCATGGGAAATATCTATTGAAATTTTCGTCTGCTTCTTTAAATGCTGTCCATCAACGAAACACAATGGATCCTTATATGGGCGACCCATTGGAATATCGATAAGAAGGTCAACCAGACGACCACTCTTCCCTTACTTCTATCTTTCATCTCCTTCTTTTTGCCCTCTTTTCTCTCTCGCTTGAAAGACCTTCTATTTGCGAGGCAACAACGTGCACTGGGTGCATATTTACAGTATACATATATATATATATATATATATATATATTCATATTTTATATACATGCATTTTATGGACAATAATAGCACATAAAATGTGCACAGTTGATTCAACTTCCTCAATGCACTCAACTGCGTTTTCGATAAAGCCATATTTACTTTGACGCGCCCAACTTTGTTGCTTTATACAAAACTTTAAACCCAATAGAAAAAGATAATAGTAAAAATAAGATTCGAAAAATGCTTTTAAATTTCGATTCTTAAATATGTCTAATTTTGAAGATTGGTAAATTGTAGGATATTTTCATATAATCATAAGTGGGCGACAGCTTCAGCTTCATAATCATTTATTTTATTCAGTGCTATAAAAATAAAATTTATGTACTTATTATTTGATAATGTTAACATTTTCTTCACGGAGAGTAGCAACCATGTTTATGGTTGCTACAGCCAAAATTTGGTCAGCGCAACCAAAAAAATGGCTAAGCTAAGCAATTGAATGGTTGCACTGACCAAACTTTGGCTGCAGCAACCATAAATATGGTTGCAGCAATCGTAGATATGGTTGCCCCATATTTTTCCATTTTCATGGTTGGCCCAACCATATCTTTCTCTCCGTGTTCTGTCATTTTTAATATTGGAAACTAATTATTGGATTCATATATAATTGGAATCGTATACATATACGTATGTTCCTAGAATAAAAGTAGGTCGGAGATTCAGCTCGTGCAATATTAAGTATGAAGTGTCACTTCGCAAAAATGGCTTTAGCTCTCTAGTTCTTCACCACGCAAATCTATATGTATATATATGTAACGTGATCCAAATAAAAGAAAAGAAATTAAATGAAAAGATAGGGAATATAGTAGATGCGTGCACATTGCAATATTGCATATTGCATATTGCATATTGCTTTGATATCGATCCACTAATTTATTAGTTATTTTAATACTGAACATTGATTACTTTGATATAATTGAATGTAATTAAGTGCTGATTATCCTAATTCAAATTTTATTTGGAATCTATTACTAGGCAAAATGTTTTCGGATATACAGCATATTCAATTATCCGATTGGAACAATATCGGAAATATATATGGTTGAAGCGGTTGATATCAAAGCTGAAATATAAGTTTAAAATTTTAATTAGCAATCTCGTTATAGTAGTTAGTTATTAAAGCGAAACAATTATTTATTCAAATTACAAAAATCTCATATTCATGTTCAATTGATAAGTACGCCAGCATGAATTGCTGGTATTCAAATTGACAATATGTATATGGATATTGAATGTTGTAATATTTATGAATAAGTTGATCAACAGTTTTTGATTATAATCGAAAGCTATTCTTTTAAATTGCGTATAAACAGCCGAATTTTCTCGGTATGAATTATAGACACTGCTTTTAAGTATATGGAAAATTGTTTATGTAGAGTTTCTAAAACACTTTTTCTACTTTAAAATATTGCAATATCTAATCAAATAATTTCGACATTCTCAAGCCTTTTTACTTGGATAAAATAAAGCAACTTCAGTGATTGTTACTTTAATTCTTTCGGCTCTAATTGTTCTTTAGAACAGTTGCACAATTTCTCGACTTCTTGCAAATAAAGCTAGTTTAACGAACCATGAATTAATGCCTCATTAGGTCAGACAGAGAATACAAAACATTCCATGCTAAAAGAATTTAAATCAATATACCTTTAATCCCTTCTTTTTTGAACGTTTTTATATCATTTTAAGAATTGAATTCATTTCAGAATAATTGAACGATCTACGTTATTAGTTTTAATTATTCTTTCAAAATTACCACCTCCTTAAATAATTCTCTGTGAATGAAACATTCTTAATTTTTATTTTAAAAGAGTACCGATATAATAGTAAAATTTTACTCTGGAATGAATTTCAATTCTTGAGCATCAATACAAACAATTTTCACCATGACAATCGAAGACCTTGTAAAAAATAATAGATCCAAAGATATTATAAGCGTATAATGAAAATTTTACAGTAAAGTGTACCTGATTATAAGAGCCGATTATTATAAAGGGATAATATCATCTAACATAGAAAGGGTTTACGTTTATGACGTCAGGGCTAAGCCTATGACCCATAGCTAATGCAGATTCTATATAACCTGAGTGACCTACTCGTCCAATCAAAATCAGAGTTCAGTGAAGCGGACCTTGAATAGCAAGAATAACATTTCGTCTTTTTTGAATCTATGCCTCTCTAAAAATCAGCTACGTGCTCGAATTGACAGAAGGTATTCAGGACCAGTCAGGTTTTAACTTCGAAAAAGGAAAATCTATACTCTCTAAAGAGATATCTCGCAGGATTGACGCACGTACCTACGACTCACGTTCCAATTCTATTCTATTTAACCTTATTTTCCCAGACGCGAATGAAAAATTAGCACTTAATCGAATATTAACTTGGCACGCATGTAATGGACGTCCGCCCTCCAGAAATCGATTTTTATATGCAGATTCGCAACGGTGCTGCAGCTAGTGTTGCATTCGAGCTGAAAGAATCAGTTACCTCGCTCAAATTCACTTGGTTTCCGAAATATCTTTCGATATGCCATACACGTCAATCTTTTGTTTATGATTGTATCGGATCGCCATCGCCTCGATGTTTCGAGCGAGTAGTTGTCTAAGTAATTATTAATTTTGACGTTTTAGGCGTCAAAGATTTGACATCTAATAAAAGATTCACAAACTCAGGTTTCATGAAAATAATGAACAAAAATGGATAAAAATTTGAATGCAGAAAGTGAATCTCAAAAGTCTGCAGAGGCAATCAAATATATTTATAATTTAATTATATAAAATTGCAACTTTATTAAATTGGTACATTTTTGGCCACGTTTAGAACATTGAATTTTTCGAAATTGAGTTTAATTCTAGAAGAAATTAAAGCTTCTAAGCTCAGTGTTCTAAACGTGGCCAAAAAGGTACCAATTTGCACTGACAATTCGATCGGACAGGTGCACACCTCTAGTCAAAATCCAATTTTTGAAAATGAACCGTTCTTTCCGTTTGAAGCTCTGATTTATTAATGCGCGTATTTCATCCATGATATGTAAATTTCAATGACTATTATATTTCAAATTCTTGCACGTAGATAATAACAAAGCATCATCCGCGTTGGAAAATATAAAAATTCTTTACAAAGACAACCTCATTTACATAAAACAATCTTTCAATGATAATAAGTAGAATAAAAAAAAATAAAATAAGCTTTAATATCAAGAATATGAAAAGTTAATACAATAATGAAAAGAAGTCACTAGAAAAATGAATTTACTGAATTATCTTGGATTTTGTTGTGTAGGTAGTATCACCATTACCATTTTCTGCCGTATGCGGCTTTTGGTCGCAAGTACGGCAGCGTTAAGTGTTAATTAATAGCCGGATCCTGCACATGGCAGGATGCAGGCAAGGGTGGTTAATTTGAGGGTGAATTCCGTCGAAATCGTAATGTCCCTGGGCGCATTAGGAACAAGCTGAGTGGATGCACGTAATATGCAATCGCCACAAATGTCTCCTCGTCCTTGGGACACTTGAACCACATCTGGGAATTGAGCCATAACTTGAAATCAAAGGCAGGAAGTCTCACGATTCCTTAAATGGGTAATGTCATTGATTTTCCAACTATTCGGAGTCGAGCACAGCAGCTCATTCTCATAGGTAATTGTACTCAAAATGTCCTCTCGTGTACTGCAAAATTGGTTCCTTGATCTTTCTATTCGAAATCTACAAACTGTCTTACGTTACATTTTACATTTTCCAAAAAAAAAAAAAACTTTATATTTGAAATGAAAAATCATATCAGAAGAAGTGACAAGATTTATCATTTAACGATGTCTATATTTTTGACCTTTCGATTAATTTTTACAAAATTGTTAAAGAATAATTTTAAAAAATGCAAATTTATCAAAAGACGTGATGGGTTGTCACGTACGAATTTCTCTGGCCTGAATACGAAACGACGTGAATCTATTCCTTTCCACAACTTCGTTCTCTTTTACTCTCTATTTCTCTCTAACTTTTCCGTTTCTCCAAATGGTGACTGATAGTGCGGGAATACCTGATCTCGATATCCGGCCCATTTATAGGTCCTGTGGGCTTTATATTATTCCATTTCGGTTTACCGAACGAGTTTTCGATTTAAAAGAGAAAAAGGAATGCAATAGGGCAGAAGTAAATAGAAAGAGAGGGAATAAAAGCTTTCGTACGTTTATCAATCCACTTAAGAATGTTTATGTTCCTCCAAGTGTAAAAAGAAAAGTTAAAAGTGTTAACATTGCATAATTAATTTTTCTTATTATAGATATTTTTAGAATTCTTGAAATAAATTCTCAAAACGCAGGATAATCTCGTGAATAGAAACTACCCTCTTCTGGTGTCATTAAAAAATTCTTATCCGTCGTGTCGCCCTGATGTTAGTGTCAGTTTGCGGAGTTATAGCAACCATGGAGTCAATTCATCCTGGAAAGACGAGATTTTTATTACTCTCCACTAGCACTTTCCCAAATCGTTAAACACTCTCGGAGCTCACTTGCTCTAACTTTTCCGCTCGCTTTCATAAATCTGAACCTCGAATAACCACTGGGATAATGTCGTCTCATTCCGCTACAGAAATCGTGAGAGAAAAGCTAGAGAAGTAAAAAAAGGAAGATCAAAGGATTTAATAACCTGGATTACTTTCGCGGGACTGTAAAATAAGGACAAGCCCTCGCCTACAGCGATTTTATTTATATTGCTGGAACCGCATGCTTTATTTAACGACAGTTTTATTCCAAGCCAAACGATTCTTTTTTTCTATTTTATGATCAATTCAGTGATATCATTAAAAATTGTTTAACTCTTATAATTACTAACTCCAAATTAAGAAAATGAATAGGTTTGTCGAATTTAAGAAACCTATAGCGCAAAATGCTCGTAGAATATGTGAAAATTGATGAGAACTTGATTTCGTGCCTACTGAGAACAAGAATGTAAATAAATGCACCAATAAAATGTTTCCTTGGAAAGATGTCAACCCATCTTCGGCGCCAGGTTGGCGACAAAATTCAGAGTTCTTAGCACTTCCGATTCAATTCAGCGCTTTGTTCTTTCCAGTCGAATAAACTTTGACTCAGTTTGAAATTGACTAAAACCAGATCAATCGGTATTTGCAACAAAACAAAGTTGAGTATAAATACACGACAGAGTTTGGCAGCAATATAGTCTGCTCGCGAACGTCCTGTAACTGTTGCAATATTGCTGCTACTTCACGAGGTAAAACACTCACTATAACTGCACACATGCATGAGTCCCATCGTAGTTCGAAACTAGTTACACTCTCGTTTTAAAATGAAAACTTTCGCAGTCTGAAAACTTGTATTTATCTATTTTCAACTGTTTTCAAAACTTTCGATGTAATACCTCTTGCAAAGTAGCGAATATCAATTTTTTAGATCATTTCCTATTTATAGGAAAATCGGGAGCATAAGTTTCAGTTTGCGAAGTTAAATTTGAAAACTACAATTTTAAGAATGAATACAAATTCTTTTTTGGAGTTTTATAGGCACTTTAAAGATAAGTAGGAAGTAATATATTATTGTAGTTGCTTTTACATTTGTGAAATGCATTTATTTTTGGAAAAGTGTGCAGTTCAAAGTACTAATAATTATAGGTCCTTACGATGAATATTCAATTACTTATTAAAAAATCAATACCTATTCAACTATCACGCGTTTAATTAAGCTGTAAATTGATGGTAAAGAAAATTATTCAAATGTGCGAAATTCTCCGCTCTGAAAATGGATCGTGCAATGCTTAATAACCAGAGAACGACACTGGCTGTTGGCAAGGAATCAGTGGGCATAACCGAGGTTGATAATTACGAACAAAAAGCGTATGGAAATGAATAAGCGTTGTAAAGCATCGCACAAAATTTTAAGCTAAATTTCAAACCAAGTGGACCATTATAATATCAGCTTCCTTCTCCAAACCGTTAAAATTCCTTGCAGAAATAAAAATAACTTTTCTGTAAGCACTTAGATGATGAAAAATAACTTTGAACTTGAAGAGTTCTTAGTTAAAACTAGTTAGATATCCTTTTGATAACTACAGGGTTCAGTTACTTTAGTTTCCATGGATATTGAGATTTAAACTTAATTAATGATAATGAAGGATTTCTTCATATATAAGTTGAATAGCTTATTCTGATAATTTAAAATTTGTGAAACACTTACAATACACCATTCAGCCGAAGGCGGACAGTCCTTTAAGTTCATATGGGCTGTGTAATTGATGCATGGCGTAATGCTGCCAACACCGTCATTGTATTGTCCACATTGGTAACACCTCAGCCCTTGCACAGTACCTGCAACACAGATGGTAACCCATTAACACGGTCTTGCAATTAACGCCATAATATTAATCCTGTTAGCCGAACTTTCGTATAACCCCTAACAACAATGAAACCCAATTTGCAAACTTTCTAGAAGACCCAATCAAAATTATTAATATTCGATTATTAGATTAGGGGATTTTAGATTCATATTATAGGAAATCCCAGATAACAGAAACTGATTTTTAATCAATTTTAGATTGTCCGAACTTCGGCCAATTGAAACTTTAGATGACCGAACTTCGATTCCGAACGTTTTTGATACTTTTTTTAGTTTCATATAGAGCAGATCGAAGCCTGCTTCTCCATATTAAAAAACACATTAGATCAATAGAATTGTTGAGCGATTACGTTTACCTGTGGGAGGATGAAATGTCCTCATGATTTAATGGCGTGTCAATCACAACAGTGAATTTGACCCATTAGAGGACATGAACAGGAAATTCATCCTTGTCACATCTTGGTATGCCGATTTTTTACCGGCATGGCACGTCCTATAAAACTCAACGTTTGAATTTGTCCCATCAATCAGCTGGGCTTGATGCTGTGTTGTTTCCGAGGCCCTAGTTTAATCCCGAACAGGATCCGAAAATTGATATGGACTTTAAAACGTTTAATGGCACACCTCTCGTAAATTCCCGTAACGCGAGTAACAGCACTTGGATAGCAAAGGAACTATAAATTATGGATGAATGTGTACCTACTGCAATGCAAACGTCTGTTATCAGCGAACTTCAATTTTAAATAATTTATTTGATTCTATCATTCTAAATCTTTTTAACTCTCTTTAGAATTTAATACCTCTGATTATTATCTTACAATTATTTATAGCGTCTTATATTCGACGTAGAAAATCGTATTTTATATCGTAATCAGCTAAACTATTATATAAATGTTTGTTTCCACGAATTTATTATTTATTAATTAATTTTTTTGAATTCTTCCTCTCTTAAATTCGTTTGAAACTTAGAGTCGAACAAGAAGCCTTAAAAAATGCCATGTGATTCAGAGTTCATGTAAAATTTACCTCTATATAATATATTTATACAAAAGGAATTTCAGTGTTGGAAAATTTAAATTTAACCAATAAAAGTTAATGCAATTTTATATCCAGCGATGAATACATTTTCCGTGCATGTCAACTGAATAAGTTTTCAGGAATATGTCCAATATCTTTGTCTATTCTAAGTTTTCCAATTTTCTTACAAAGGTGAAATTCCTTTAAGTTTCAACTGTCAGAAGTTGTAATTTTAAATTGAAAATAAATGTAAAGTTTTTAACGCCAGTTTATTATGAAAAAAGTAAAATTATCCTCACTCTGACCGGAAGTTCTAGAAAGGTAAAAACTTCTTGATATGATATGATACGATTTATCATTATATAATATGATTTATTCTTCCTGAATTTAATTTCGATTGCGACACGAATTAGACCTTATTAAACTATATTTAGCATATATTCGAACTCTGCTTCCCTCCATTTATAAACTGCAGACGCCTTCTCGTTCGCAAAATTCAAATTCATTTTTCAAGTGCTCGAACTCCGCCGTCATTTTCACCCACGCTATAATCCCGCATCGCAATAAATTTCTTAGTGAAATTTTTCCGTTGGAGAACCGTTGAGGAGGAACTCTTGGCACATAAGTGGTCTGCAACCGGCGATACGGGGGTAGTTTTCTCCTGTTAAAGGGGTGTTTGAAGGGAGAGTTTAGGCGGCTAAGGGCAAAAGGTTTGAGTTTGTCTATAGAATCTTGCCGAGTCGGACTCTGGGAAATTGGAAAAGTTGTCGCTCTCGTGGTACTGAAACGATGAGATTTGGTTGTGTGTACAAATGTATATGCATCTGTACGTGTAACTGTATATGTAACTATATCTGTTCCTACCAGAGGTACTGGATAAAATATCAGTTCGGGATTTGAGATTCGAGGACTCGAACACACGGATAGATCTCAACAACTACAAAAATATTGTATTGGAAATGAGGTACACCCTCCTTCGAGAATTATCGATCGCCTGGTTATTTGCAAGTGACACTCAACTCTTCTTCAAGGTATTACTCTTCATTTGTCACCTTTTTTCTCACTTCCTTTTTTCAATCTTTTTCGCAATCAATTTAGTCAGTTTAAACTTTTTTGTCCGGGACATTTATGTGTACTTGGAAATAATAAAAGGTGTCTTTTATATCATAAGATGCTAACATACGATAAAATTGGCATTGGGCGAAAATTTGTGTACAGCAGACAACTGTTTGTACTCTCTTCTGAACTTCCTACTATTTTTGCGACTGCGGAATTTTCTTCGGTTAAAGTGTTTTCCTTTCTGTACAAAAGTTGAAAATCTTCTTCAATGCCAGTATACGTAAAGAGACAGAAGTAGGTTAAGACCGGAAGCTGTTGACAGGTTACTTACGAAAGGGCTTCTTAAATTTTTCAAATGGGAAAAGAATAGTTTGAAAACATTGTTTTTATGCTCTTGTAAGTAAAAAAGCGAATTTATATTAATATATATGTAGATTCCTATCCGAGCTTGTAATATATGTATACCAGAAAATAGAATTTGTAGAAGAATTTTTTTATAAGTGCAAAGATTAAAATAACTTTTTGAATGATGAATAAAATCTAATTATCCCTTTCTGTGAAGGAAAACTCACAAATGCTTTCCTTCCGGCTTCATATGGTGCATCTATTTGAACAAAGGAATTAGCAAAATAAAATGAATAGCAAGCCATTTATTTTTATGAGCTTAAATGCACTCCGCTCTCTGAGTTTATAAGCATATCATACAAACACAGCACATTAGCTGAAGCCATATAAACACAATGATATCCGTTTTATTGGCAAAGAATATTTTAAAACAAACTTTTCATAGAGTCACTTTCGTTGCTTTTATTCAAAATAATATAATAATGAAAAAATAGTTGCAATATTTCAGTTTCTTAAATTTCCTTGACTTTTGAATAAAACTGCAGTACCTTTTTCTGGTTTTACTGAGTAGACTATACACATCTTTATGAAAAGAAGTTCATAAATTATTCTATAAAAGTGAATAACAAAAAAATTTATATATTTATCTTCTCTTTTACTCTCCCTACTCTTTTCCTTTTCTTCATTTTTACATCATTTATTCTCGCCCTTTATGGAGTACATGCGTTCACCCATGACATACTTTTTCTACTTCCTAAGCGTAATAAATGCACGAGGGTGCAAATACATGAAAAGTACACGAAAGTACAAACGTATATACTTTCGTAGACGATATTCAAATGCTTGCATACATTGTAAATCACTCGACTACGTGCTCGTACTTTATGTACACCATATTCCTAAAGTAAAGATCATTTCACAGTTGCTTTCCAATTTATAGAAAAGTAAATTTAAATCAGTTTAAATGTACCTTGAGATTTAAAGGAATAAACCCAGAAATCAGAAAAGTGTACAGGTTTCCTTACAGGTTCGGGCCTGGACCCCAAATTCTTTTTAACTGCATTATTTTATCAATGAATATACACTAAATCCACGGGTGTCAATTTTTGACCAAAACGCGGATCAAAGCGTTGCACAATGGAAAAACAATTGACATCTACATAGGAATATGTGAATGCAGTTGTAATTTTTCAATTGTTTTTCTATTGTGCAACGCTTTGATCCACTTTTGGATAAAAATTTGACACCTTGGGATTTAGTATGTATATTTTCCTTAAAAAGAAGTGATGTAGAAATTAATTTCAAGAAAAAGAAACTGTTTTATTTTTTTCATCTTTATTGTCTCCTCAGCTTTTCTCAATTCTTACAAATACTGAGACCCATCTTGAAAGGAGTGTTAGATTTCCTTAGAAGAAGAAGACTTGGGAAAATGACGAATCAAGTCTGTTCATCAGTCAGTATAAAGGAGTAAGATAGATTGAGGATTTCGAGATTTCACCAAGAAAAATGAAGGTGGCCAAACCACGTATCTGCAAAGCTTCAACTTTTCTCGAGGTCGCTCAGTGATGTGGAACTGGTGGCAAACTTGATAATTGGATACGTCGGCATCACGTTACGGGACACGTACTTTAACAGGGTCAGAAAAGGTTGTCGCGAACATGTTAAAGTCGTTAACAGGTACAGTTTTCGCGATATAAGTGGAGGGAACCCAAGTCGAGAGCATTTACAACTGACGTTAATTAAGTTGTCATTTAAATTGTTTATTCATTTTAACTAATTAATGTCTATTAATATATAAGGTACCTGTACCCAATATCGCCTAATCACGTGATCTCTGTAACTACGCAAAAAATGAAATATGTGGCGACCCTTACATGTCAATGTTGTTAAACTGAAGTGACTAATTTAAATAAACATCATCCCCAGTGCTTTGTTTACAATTGAGGGAGGTGTTTGTGCGAAAGTGCTTTGTTACCCTTGCTT
>JAUESH010000015.1:1630436-1649500 GCA_032275165.1 Synergus magnus | reverse complement strand
TTATTGTTTGGTGCGCGTAAGTTGAAGCTTATAATAATTATTTAGAATTGGTTGTAAAAATTTATCGTGTACCTGTAGATAGTATGTTTACCCTTCTTTTCAATTCATAAAACCAAATTTATCTATTCATTGTTTGTAGGTTAGTTTAAATTGCTATGTTTTTATTTACTCAAAGGCATTAACTTTTCACAAATATTTATCAAAAGTAAATTTTATTCACGTTAATACTACTTAAAAATACAATAAACGTTAGGTAGGCCATATTTGGTACAGGTACCTTAACTCATGAATTAGTTTTCGGGCTTCAATTCCTTTTCACAAAAGACTGGTAATAGAGTTTTCAAAAGATTTTAAAAAGCCTGCTTTTCCATTCTATGGTTTAAAGATCATTTATCTCAGAACTAAGCTAATCAGGAACAAAAGTCCACCTGACAATGCATCATAATTGAAAGCAGAGGAGATGATGGTTTAGCTCATCATTAATAATATTTGCGAGACCCATGCATTGTTAAGCGATTCAGGGTTAAAGAGATCATAAAGGATTTACGTAAGTATGCGTGCACCACTCATAGTCTTACTCTAGTTTTGAACAAAACTAGAGTGGACCAAGGGAAGTGTTGTAATATTGCACATAAATGAACTTAAGCTACCTTAACCGAGAAATTAAGGAGTATATTTTCCCACTTTACTACATCGCGCAGAGATCCTTTTAACGAGGTTTAATGTCCCGCCAATGTTTGGGAAGTTAACTACCAAGGCGGAAAATAATAATCCACTATCATACTTTAGCACTAAATAGGTATATAATGAAACTACTAAATCTTTCCTCTTTCTCGGAAAATTATACTGTGAGATAAATAGTAAATATATAGTATTTATGCATTGTATAAATAAATAGAGTATTTCCTGAATTGAAAGCTTCTCTTTTGTCAAGTGCTAACATATGCTTGACGGCTTGAAAATTCTTAAACTTGTTCACCAAGGGCTGCATAGTTGTAAAGGGAAGTTGGAAAGGGTGCGAGGAATTCGCTTTGCAGTGTTCACAAACCATTCGCTGGCCAACATTATGGTTTGCAATCTCTCTCGAGAAGACGAAGTTTAAATTGTTTTCAAAATACAAGACCTTGCGCTACGCGAGCACTGCTGCAGTTAATCCAATCGTTGCTTTCTGCTTCGTAGACATAAGTACTCGCGAGAATTCTCTTATTCGGTTTTCTGACCCGCGAAATAATGTAAAATAAAGTTTGAATGATGTTAAAGATTTTTGGTCTACTATTCATTTTAGTTTTGTCAATATTTTAAATATTGACTATTTTTATGTTGTGAAAAAATTCTCTCTAGTTTCAAAAAAATTAACGGAACATCGTTACTTCAAATGTAAAATAAAGTTTCACTTATAGTTCACAAGTGCACAATGTAACAAGATGGTGAATTCTTTAACGAAAATATTGACAAGTTATATTGTTGCGAGTTGCTGAAGAATGTTGAAATTTTAAGGTCGTAATTGAGATAGCCCCACTATTGAATTCCTTGAATCGATACCCCAAAATCGACTGAGTATAGGTACCCAGAGGCCAACGAACATGAGATACATGAAATTCGTGCATGTCTGTACATACACATGAACGTTAGTACACGTGTGTGATCCGCATAACATTCGATAACCACAATGACCACTATGCAGAGGTGCTATGTGACCCCCAGCATCGAGAATGATCCATTTCTGTTATGAGCATCTCGTGCACGTGGCCCTTTTGCATCAGGTTCGCGTTTCCCATAAATGCAGCATAAAGGCTAATGTAACTCCTATCGGAATTTCCGATTAGATTATGCAGATTGAATATACAAAGTTTAATTAAATTTGCATATCCTTTTACGAATATATAAGTGAGTGGAAAGCTAGCTGTATTCTCTAATTCTGAATCAGCGATAAGTATACCTGATTCCAATTCACGTATATATGCTGATGAATCAGCAGAATTTCGCTAATAGAGTGCGTGACATTCACTGGTTCATCAGCGTAAGTCACTGGTTCATCGGTGTATACATTCGCTGATTGGAATCAGTGGTATATACTTATCGCTGATTCAGATTAAGAGAGTAGCATTCTATTACTCTTTGAGTAAAAATACTGTCTGAATTTAAAAAACATTATTATTTACGCAAAGAATGTAAAAGAGGATAAAAGAATGAACCATTTCATCAATACGATGAGACAAGGTATCTCATATTGTATATTGACACGGGCTGTGCTCCGTTGCGGTATTTGCCACGGGGGTTTCCCATTCCAAATTGGCTCAACTGTCCGTGAAATGATGCTATAAAGCAATGACGTTTCTCCTCGCAATCGGTTACGCCGAGCTTCGGGGGCTTTGCTTATGCGGTTTGGAAATCATTGCGTTCCGTTCAGTTCATATACCGTTCGTGCATATCACATATCTAATGGATATTTGCTTCTATATGTATAGATACACATACCAATGAAGGATTTTCTAATTCCTAAAAAAACCTTCAATTATTTATGTTTTCCAAATTGGAAAAACTCCAACTTCCCTCATGTCGCATCTAAAATTTCTATTTTTTCTTCTGGTACTCAGATGTTTTTGCTAAAAAGATTTAGAGGATTATAAATAATTTCAACTCAAAGGATTTTAAAATGTTTTAAGGGATTTCAAAAGTATGCAAAATAATTCAGAATTTTTTATTTTTGAAATATAAAAACTTATAATTCCTTGTCTAATTTCAGGAATTTCAAAAAATTTTATAAAATTCCTTAAAATCCCTTTAACATCCTACAAAATCTAGTGAAATTCCTTTAAATTTTGTAAAATCACTTGATATTCCTTGATTTTCCTTACAATTTCACAAAATATCGTAATATTCCTTAAAATTACTCAAAATCCCGTTAAATCTCATTAAATCTCTTAAAATGCCTGAAAATCCAATGACATTTCGTAAAATCCTTTGAATCCCTTAAAAGTCCTTAAAATTACTTAATATCCCATAAAATGTCGTAAAATCCCAGAATATATCTTCAAATTCCTTAAAATTAATTAATATCCCATGAAATCTCGTGCAAACCCTTAAAATTCCACAAAATATCGTTAAATCCTTTAAAATTACTTTAAATCCCATGAAATCTTATAAAATTCCTTTAAATATCGTAAAATCAGATGATATTCCTTAAAGTTACTTGAATTTCCTTAAAATATAGTTAAATCTTTTTAAATTGCTCAAAATCCCTTAAAACTTCTGAAAATCCCAATAAATTTCGTAAAATCCTTTTAAATTCCTTAGCATTATTCAAAATCCCAAGAAAACTCTTAAAATCCCATGAAATCTCATTATAAATACTTTTAAATTTCTGAAAATCCAATGCAATCTCGCCAAATCCCTTTAAATTTCTTTAGATTCTTTAAAGCCCCAAAAACTGGTAAAATCCCTTAAAATTTCTGAAAATCACAATAAATTTCATATAATTCCTTGTAATACCGTGAAATCCATTAATATTAATTTCAATAAATGTCGTAAAATTCTTATTCTCTGTCTTAATATAATTTTTTTTACAGCAGTCGTTTTGACAACGAAAATAATCTAAAGATAGTTTTCAAATTCGGCACATTCACACAATTCGCGCAGTTTTCAAAAATCCAATCAGGTTTTCGCCAACCACGTGTTGGATATTTTCAAAATATATGGGAGCATCACTTTTTTTTAGACAGGATTCAATCCTTTTCCCAATTAATGGAACTTAAGATATAACCTAAATTTTTGAGTAGAAGGATTTTAAAACAATAAAGTCTAAGGTCGATACCTTGGGCAATTTTTTATTCTTGAACCTACATAATTAGCTGGCTAAGCACTCAAGACTCCTGAAGAACAGTCGACAGCAAAAAAAGGAAGAGGAAAGACGTAAAAAACTAAGAAATTGAGGGTTGAAGAAGATGTCAAAGCTAACTTAAGGGAGCCTCGTGCCTAATCTAAATCTTCGCCTCCGGTGATATATGCATGAATGCCGCACCACTTCAGTATCGCGACTCTTCATATTCTATGTACATGTGTAGTATAGTATAGTTTATCTATAAATACATGAAGCATTCGTCCTCACTGACACAGAAGTACTTACGACCCCACAAACACGTTCGAAATTTGAATACCCGCGTTATTAATATTCGAAAGGTTCCAAAACGAGAAACGAGTATGCACATAGTTAGTAAGGCAGATTCTCAAGAATTTTTAAAAGTCGATGCGTCTTCAATCTTCCTTCATAACATAATGGCATCGAAACTTTTGCCAAAAACTTAAAAAATTCAGAGTCAGCGATTCTTTGAATTGCAAAGATTTGATTTAGTTTGTCAGTGTCTCAAACGATTGGAAAATTTCACGAGTACTTCGAATAGAGATTCAGTGTATTTTGTGAAATTAAGTAATCTTTTTATTCTTACTTTATTTAAACTATTTAAATCCTACTTTCCTTAAAAAGTAAGCTTTATCTTAGGATAAAGTTTGTTGCAGGTAAATTTAGCGCCAAATCCAGTATAACACTTTGTTTTTCATGTATGTAATCTATCTTATCACTTTGATCCAATCTACAAATGATCCTATATAAATTTATATCTCTATAAATTTGAACCCCACTGCAGCCCTTATTCCCATAAAAGAAGGAAAAGAGAGTAATTAAAACCCTTCATGCTCCATTAATATAATTTGCTATTAAAATAATCCTGTATCATTTCCATTAAATTCATTAAAATCCATTAAATTAAATTCACTCCTCCATTACTCATCACTCCATTAAATTCACTCGGACAGCAAACAAAAGTTTACAGAAATAACCCATAAAATAAATTACTAAGTGCTATGCTGAGTCACTAATTAAAATATAATTCAGAAATTCAATCAAATCTTTAAACATTTGTGTCGACTAATACAAACTAACTGTATTATTATAATGAAACAATTCATGGATAATCCTTGATAATAGATTGGAGAATATTGATTTTGATGAACGTAAACACGTTATGATTTGAGGAAATAGAGTTTCATAGTACCGAGACTAATGAATTGATCTAGAAAGATAAACATGAATGAATCGGTATTCAGCGATTTATTTCTGTTCACTGGAGGAAATGACCAAACAAAAACATCGTTAAGATAACTGGCTTCTCAGTAGAGCGGGGCTGGAGGTTTCCTAACCTGATGTGAGAGGATGAGGGATGGAAACCTCAGCTGAGTTGGGCAAACTGACCCAGATAGTAGTGAATGCACTTGGTGCACTCGGTTCGACTGTGTGCCCATATAAATTCTTCTCCATTCCACCCTTACTCGGAAACCTCTCATCTTATCATCCCATCCTTATCCTGCTCTTCCATCCCCAAACTCGAAAGGACAATGTGATTTCAGAATATGGATTGCTGGCACGGCCACCTACCCTCAACTATGTTTATATATAAGCTGACACATCCAACGTGGTGTTTACGACAGATCCACCAATAAATTACACGAATAAAAGCATTTTATTACCCAACATTCAGAAACATCTGCAAACTTAGGTATGAATAATAAAAAGATAATAACTCAGAAACGGTAACGAATATTGTAAATAGTAGGTCGTCTCCGGAGTTTGCACAATCGCCCTTTCTTTTACATTTTTCATACTCTCTGCAGAAATACCGGACAATCTGTAATCTGTAATCTGTAAAACCAACTTTAAAAGCATATGGAACTTCGCTGAAATACTTTCTAGTATTAATTAAAAGAAGCATACTTCAGAATCAAGAAAATTAGTGATGCACCTCAAGACAAGAAAATCTTGATCTTGCTTCATATCGCTCGAAATTTCAAGAATATTGATAACCAAGATTCTTGAACATTCAAATGTTTTTTTGTTTTTTTCGAGAAATCTTGCTTTTGTCAACGTGAAGTAGAGCGAATATGTTTAGGTAACCATGGTAACATATATATTAGTGCCATTTAATAATTTTTTCAAGATTCTTGATAATGACAAGAAAACATCGCGACAAGATCTTGAAAGTCAAGATCTCGCTTGAATGCATCACTAAAGAAAATTATTTCACTCTCTATAAAAAAGTCACATTTTAAACGAATAAACCTTTTCACGTAAAAGGAGGAAAATTGTGAAATTATATGCAACCTGTTGCTGATGAACAGAAGGAATCGAATGACAGTAAAGAATAAACTAATAAAAATCTCAGAGATTCTCTTGTGTGGTAAAGAATATGTTCACCTATTAATTCCTGGAATATTGAACTCTACAATCAATATTCATAATTCAGTCTCTTGCACTTTTTAAATAAATTTCAAGAGTATTCTCACCTATAATAGACGTCGTTTGATCATCGATTGAAGCACTTTATCATACATGTACTGAGTACTCAGTCGTTTTCACTGATCAAAGTCAAAGACGTTACTCAAACGCGCGAGCCTAATAAGCGAACTGCGCTGGTAGAAGTGATTCTCGATTTTAAAAATCTCACTTGAAATACAACTTCGTCACCTCATCATCGATCACTTGTTTTACTATGAAGAGAAGCCATTCACACTTCTTATTTACACTTTTATTTTTTAAATAAAGAAAAAAATGTTGTTTCAGTGATGAACAGGGCTGCCACAGACTAATGTACAGTCATCGTCATATATGCCTTAACATAATTCAAAAAAGTGACAAAAGTGACTATTTTGATCTAAAAAGTGACTAAAAGTGACTAATTTTGAACAAAAAAAAGTGACTAAAAGTGACTAGTGTTCACATAAAAAGAGGCCTGTTATATACATAGTGACACTTATTAACTCCAGATTTTCGATTTAATTTCACATATTAATAATTTATATTTGTTAGCTTGCTTTGACATGATTAGATGAAATTCAAGTGCTGAATTTGGGGGTGAATACCAAGGTCACAATTTCCAGAATAAATTTTGCAAGTCACACAAATTGTAATTCTTTTTATTACACGCTAAACAAACCTTTCACAAAACTGCCATATTTATATTCCAAAATGCTTTACGATAGGAACTAAAAACTGGAAAATCACGAACTAAAATAATTTAAACATCAGTATTAAATAGAATTTTCATACTATACACTGTAAAAAATTTCGGGAAATTTCCCTACAGTTTCTTAAGGATTATTCCACATTTTTGTTTGGGAAAATGATTTTCACCAACATTTTAGGGAATTTTCCTAATTCTTCTAGAAATTTCTCTAAACCTTCTGTAAATTTCCTAAATTTTCCTAAATCTTTTGGTAATTTATTGGAAAAATTAGGGAATATCCCCTAAACCTTTCTGAATTAAAGAATGAATTTAAGAATTCACAAAATTTGAAGTATTTTTCCTCAAGAGCTTTTCGGGAATTTTCTTTAAAAAAACCTTGGAAAAATTCACAAAATTTGAAATAATATTCTCCAAGACCGTTTCGGCAATTTTCCCTACCAAATGTTTGGGAAAATTCCGGAAAGATTACGGAAATTAGCGTCCCAACAATTTAGGGAAAATTCCCGAAGAAATTTTTTAGAGTGTAGATTCCATACATATACATTACTTAGATTTTCTTTTCTATTTTGAGAAAAAATCGGAGTCTAATAGGTTTAAAAACTCAAAAATGACCTTTTCCTTTCAAAAAGTGACTAAAAGTGACTTAAGTGACTGTGTGGCAGCCCTGGTGATGAATAAATCCTATCAACAAAGAGCTTGTATAACTGTAACTGCAAATAACTTATAACTCCAAAATTTAAAATAAAAATCTGGACCTTTTTTTGAAAAACAATCACTATAAAAATTCTCGAATTCCCTCTTTTAATCCTTCCTTTTATTCTCTTCCAGTTTTCCCATCAGCGTCAACGTCGGTCTTCGTTTCTGAGCTATCTCATTCCAGTAGATTCTGTGAGTAAGAGACTAGATTTGGCTTGCTTGGACAACTGTATACCTCGGGATTTCCTATTTTCTTCTTGAAACAAAATGAAAAACGCAAAGGACACGAGACAGAGCGAGAGAGAGAGAGGGAAAATGAGACAAATAGTGTGAAAAGGAGGAGTAATATAAAATGAGGTAGAAAGAAAATGGAGGCTGTGCTGGAGGGATAGATAGATTAGCTCTTTGCGGTGGTACGATTTAATCTCTACTTGCCGCTGGGTTCACCAAACCAACCCTTCTGTCTAAACATCATAGAGTGTATCTCAACAAATCTTCGACTCTGGTTAAGCCCCACAGACTAGTTGTCCTATCAACCTATCGACAAATTCTTTCTTCTCTGTATAAATATTCCAATATTTTTTACTGGAATATCCTATTAATCCTTATATAGTGATAGAATGTTTTGACAAAAAATATTGTCCCAATTATGAAGAAAGATGATGATATTGAAACCTGTTATGATTTCTTTAAGCTTAAAAAGTACATACATAATTAAATAAAAATGACGTTCATTTGATTGAACGTTCAGAACTTCAAGCACATAACTTTTTAGATTTTTTACTATTGGTCATGGGAACTTTTGTTAACAACCTCATAACGGGAATGCATGTGAAAATTGGACAAGTTTCCTCGTCATCAGTAGTCAATAGGTTCTAATGGCTTCATTTCTACGCCAAATGAATACACTTTTTTCTCCAAACTTCCACGTATCTCTCGTGTTTTTTTCCTTTTTTCTCTGTCGTATAAAGTTTTTTTTATGAGCAATTACGAATTTTCTACACTCTATTCAATAAAAAGTCTTCCTCAGAAGTTGGAAACACTTCTGTCGATAACTGGGAATTAAAAAGTTCCTTTTTTCATCTTCCGATAGTTATTATTATTTCGATTTACGACATCAATATCTTTTATAAAATATGGACCAGGATATGACTAAGTTTAACAATACAATAAAAAATTTTACAGATATAATTTCAGTCTTTAAACCATGAGAGAAAATTACAGGACATTAGGGATATTTAGAGGCTAATCCTGTAACTGTTTTACAGGTAATTAATCATTGCATTTAGTAAATTGGCGTTGTAAAAAATTTCATGTGGTCACCCTCGACATGGAAAGCAGTGACTATAACCTCATGGGGATTAGTCTAGAGAAAAATTTAACCTGCTAACCTAGTCCTGGCAATTGATCGATGCTTTGTGAACCAATGTCGACTAATTACACGAGCACGTTCTTGGCAACAGGAAGCAGGGATTGTGAGACCTAAAGTATGGGGTGCTTCACATTTTCCGACCCGATCTATCACGACAGAGCATTCCTAACACTACTCGACTCCACGAAACGTGACTCGTGTTCTCAAGCTGCTCTATAAGATTGCAGACATTAGGAAGACAATGCGCCGTATTTCGCTGATTCTTCTTCGTCAGGGATACTATAATAGGCTTTGAGTAATCGAAGTTGTTATATTCTGAGTACTCCACTCTTTCTTGTGGCTCAGAAAGGAATTTCAAAAGTGAGGTATTTATTTCAGTAGATTTCTCATTGAAGAAAATTATAAGAACATTACTCTCTCAATTTAAATTAGTAAGAATTTGACTGATTGAATTAGTAGCCTTATATTTGACTACTGCACTGAAAAAAATGGTTTAGCTGTCCCATCTAGACGTATCGCTGGATTTCGTAATTCCAAGAAAATATTGTTACCTAAATTTGTAGCTGTGTTGCCTAAATATCTAGCTTTGTCATCTAGAAATTATCTAGCTAATTTACCTAGATAATTTCTAGATGGAAAATTTAGCTAAAACAGCTAAATATTAAGGCAACACAGCTAGAAATTTAGGTAACACAGCTATATTTTCTTGGAATTTCGAAATCTAGCGATACGTGTGTAGGTAAATAAGCTAGATAATTTCTAGATGTCAAATTTAGCTAACAATACATCGAGATATTTAGGCAACACAGCTAGAAATTTAGGTAATACAGCTATATTTTCTTGGAATTACGAAATCCAACGATACGTCTAGCTGGGACAGCTAAACTATTTTTTTTCAGTGATATGAATTAGTAATTTCTCCACAGTGACCTAACTCCTTAAATGGTATTAAATACGTCAATTCATCGATTCACGAATATTGTTCATACCCCATTGTCTCAGGATGTATTACAGTTTCAATCAAAACATCAATTAGCGCCTTATCCTCTGGAAGCACATCAGCCTCTCGTTAATTATGCTAGCCGCTAAACATCATTGATCTGACTGGTTAAATTGCTTGACTCTCGACCGCAAACCATTGATCACTCGGCTTCCAGGGAAATGACACTGCCGCTATTTTCCATCAAAAAAGCCTCCCTAAGGACTCCCCGAACTAGCACTTTTTTTCCATATTAATGAGCTTTCTCATAGAAGCACAGACTCTCGTTATTGCTCTTCAAAGGTTGTGGTCCATGAAAATTCCGTTTGAGAGCGAGACGCAATTACTCGCACCATGGGGAAGTTACTTACTAATCTGATGTACAGCTTTAACAATATACATACTCATAGCAACGATTATAGTACTCTCCCAAGCCTGAGGCACTGTTAATATTTCCGACAACAATGGTGAATGAATTCACTCTCTAATGTCTTGACACTCACTGCATGTATACCGCTAGTTAATGGTTCACAATGTTGATGACAGAATTCTCTCTTATCTTTGATGAACACCGTTTGATACCAAACTTATAAAAAGGCTTATGATGGTGCTTTTGAAATCAGAGTCAGAAAATAAAGTCAAAATGTGACTCGATTTCTATGGTTTAAATCTTTAAAAATCTTCAGGACATTTTATGGCGATTTAAAATATTTCAAAGAATTTTCAAACATTGCAAGGGACTTAAAAGGATTTCGCGGGATTCTAAAAAAGCTCGAAAGACTTTGAGGAATTAAACAGAGTTTCAATAAAAATGGAAAAATTATAAGTTGATATTAGCTGATTTGACAGATTGACAGATTTTTGCCGATTCTAAATTTATTCAAGCACCTGCGTAGATTATTCCCCCAACTACATTATCGGTCAATCAACGTCACGCGAAATGCGAAAATCCATGACAATGAAAGTAATTTTAATATCAAATAATGGTAATACAATCTAATTTAAATCGAAAAACGGCAGGTGCATGAAAGTGAAAAAAATGTTTCTCATAGAATATTGTTTGATGATTCAATGGAGAACAATGGGCAATTTTCATATACTATTTTCAATGGAAGGGACAAGTAGAGAGTATACTGGAGTGAATCCTACTTTTATCCTTTTATGCTTTTCATACAACATGTATTTGTATAGCAGGGGTCAGACAATTGGAAAATGGTGGTTTAAATTTGACAATGCGAGTCCAAAAGCCAAATAGCATATCATTCTCATCTGCGTCAGACGGTTTTTACACTCTAATATTTCAGGAGTGTCAAGAGCAAGCTGGTCTCCCTCAGAAGACTCCTCAAAAAGCCGTTCTCGATTCACCTCCTAGTATTTCTCGCGACCTACCTCGCCTCTCCTCTCCTCACCCTTTCTTTCTTCCAACGACCTCGGGCTAATCATCCACCATTCTGCATTTCGCTCAACGTGCCAACACCCCCGTGCTCTCAACTCGAAGCGAGTCTTTCACGGTTCAAAAGTGAGGCTTCTGATTTAGAAAAAAAAGAACTTTCCTCTTTTTACAATGCTTACATATTTTGAAAAAGACTTCTTCTTTGCGTTAATATAACAATTTGGAAGTTTTCTCTGTAAAACAGAAATATATTTGAATATAAAGTTGATCCCGCTATGAAGTTAATTAAATCTACAAGCTACATTAAAAAACACTCACAATAAGAACTAAAGTTTGACGAGAAAGAAAGCTACGAGGAACTTTATGTTTTATTGCAACTTTTCATTTGGTCCGAGAATGCCATGCGACGAAAGTTTTAATGACCAATAACTGTCTCTTCGCAAAGTTTGACTCCAAATTCCAGTAGCTATAGATTAAGTTTCGCCAAGAATGCGTTTGCAGAATGCTGTTTCATAAAATAGTTTATCAGTCTATAGTATTTTAATTACCGTTTCCTAAAGTGCATTTAATGGCTTATACGTCGTTTACGTTACTTACGAGCATACCAATAAGGAATTATTTGATAACTCCTTTAGCAAAATTTAACGCGAGTTGAGAACAGCTTTTCATGCAATCAAAAACTTTAATGGAAAATCCGATTACAAGTTCAACAACTCTACACTCTATAATTAATTTTAAACTCATTTACATATTTTTCAAAATAAAATAAATATTCTTCAACGAGAAAAATTTTTTTTTGTAAAATATGTCGAATTTAATGGGAGACGATAATTCGCTAGTCGCTGTCATAAAATAAAAATATTATTCATTGTACAATAACAATGATTCCCTCCATATTTGGTTACTATAAAGTTGCTGTGACACAAAAAGCTTCGCGTCGTAAAGTGAGCTTCGTAAAATTCTTCTCTAAGATTCCAGGAACCATGAGGTTAAGTCATTTCAAATTCCTGAAATTTTAAGAGCGTGCGAAGTACTTTAGCTGTCGAGAAACTACAAAGTTTATTACGCAAATAAGTAACTTGTCATACAAAGAGAAAACGTTGGAGAGACGACTGAGTGCGACTCAAAGGTCTGATTCAAAATGACTGACAGTAAAATTTCTCTATATTCAGAATCCTTTAGTGAAGGCTCTTAAAAAATGGCATCTAGTTTTAATACCCGCTGCAAGTTCTTATTTTCAAGAAGAAAGACCTCGTGACATTTTTATTATGAAAAATACAGGATAGAAGAAACTTTTCAAATATTTAAATTTACGAGCATATTGGATAAATGTGAACAATAAATAAAGGTATATTCCGGATTCTAAACCAGATGTGACTTGACAGTATGAAAAATAAATAAAAAAACATCATCTAATATCGCAAGTAAAACTTTAGAGTAACTTTGAAATATCTACTCTCTTTGGCGTTAAATCATATTCCACCTCTGCATAAAACGTGCGAAAAGTTGCTAAAGTATAATAATTCTTAACTGTTTCAGAAATGTATCGACTTTTTAAAATTAATACAGGAAATTAAAAAGTGTCTTACACATCACTTTTATTTGCTCAAGGCTAACCGCTATTTTATGATATATTTTCTTATTAAACTTTCTTGAAACTCTTTACAATCTTTTTAATACTTTAAAACCCACCACTTTCAAAAGTGATTGCATTCTTTTACACAATTTTTACTTTAAAAAAATAATACTGCACAGACTCCGCGTTCACGTTCTTCACGTCTCTGCACTATTATTTTGTTGAAAAAGTAAAAATTGCGGAAAACAACCCAAGTAATCTGGGTTTTCTCATATGGTAATTACCACACATGCCCTTAAGTGTGTAGTTTGTCCTAATTAATTTTTTTTTTTTCAGTAGCGATAAAGAAATCTTTCAGTAAATGTTTTTTTAGACGGGAAAAAGGGTGCGAATATTTCCTACAATACGTCGTTTATTAAATTAGTTAATCGTTGACTTTAATACCGAATTTTAGTTGAACAATTTTATAGTAATAAAAACTCAAGTTTAAATAAAAATCTAGGATTAAATAATCTCAGAGTTCTGAGATTGTTTTATCCCTGGCTTGGATCCATACCTTGAATTCGCCCGAGGGGCGAAATCAATATAGGCGAAAATATATATTTCTATATATTTCAGAGTTGACGTAGAAAGTCCATGTGTCGCGAGGGAGATGTCACAAAAACGACAAGAAACATCAATCTCAACCTTTCTCATCATCTTAGAAGACGAACATCGTCAACCCAGAAGGTTAAGTGCAACTACTCAGCCTTCTCAAGAGGAGGCCTACGGATTTTAACGCCCTGCAGCAATCTAGCCAACTGCTCTATTTTTCAACGGGTTTACACACCTTTTTTCCCCTCTCTCGAGCATTTGAGCACGTAATACTCGCGAGTCGAGAGCGGTTAGTTTGCCTAACAATACGTCCCTCCCCTTTGCACCCCTGCCAACAACCACCGTCACGTCAATCCACAGCGGATTTCCAACAGAATAACATCCCCATGTGGATATCTATTCTCTCAGAAAGCAAGCAGAATTATATAAAACGAAGTATGAAAAACAAAGAAAAAATATTCGGTTTTTTGATTTCAAGAGAGAATAAAAGTTATTCTAATGTTAAAGTTTAAAGTTCATGAATTTCTAGTTTATAAAAAGCGAAAAGTTGCAGACACAAATTATGGATGGAAAGTTGGAATTTTTAGATATTGTTTTAGCGCTAATTTTGATAAAGCAATTTTTGATCGGAATTTGTCATTTATGGAGTAATAAATGTTCCACACTAAACACTGAATTAAATATAAAAATAAATCCGTTTCCAGTTTTGTAGGTTTTACACCTGTATTTCTTCTCTTCGTTTTAATCTGTCCTATTTTCCCTCACATCATGTCAGTCGACTTGTGTATTTTCTCATGTAATTTTCTTTCAAACAATACATTTTTCTATAGTTTATCCCACTCGATTTAACTTCATCTATTTATCGTTTATGCGCGTAAAATATAATTTAAAAAGCTCACTGCAGTAAAAGTAGCATTTCTTGGCTCAAATTCAATCTTTCAGGGATTAGAATTAAAATCCACTAGAGCATTGAGGTCGCAGGGTTGAAAAATGTGTTGCGCGTAATTAAACGGTGCGATTCACACTAAAGCGACGGCGAGAGATAATATTTCACAGCACATCACAGCCTTGGGTTTTTCTCTTTAAAAACCGAGAGATTGACAAATGAAATAACCAATAAAATCTTTTAATTTGTTTTTTGTGAAAAGTTTATGAATAATAATTATATGTTTCATTTTCCTCGTATTTAACAAGAATTTAACAAATATGATTTATGAAAGCGCGAATTTATGGCTTTAATGAAAGGCAATTTAATATTTTATGCCCGCTATAGGTTCTTACCTATACGTGGCATGGAATGAGGAAAAAGTGGCTATTTGGAAATAAAAAAATCAAATTTCTATTTTTAATCGAATGGAGAAAATTGCGCTGCATCGATATTAGTATTTTTATACTGATAAATTAAAATCTGGTTTTTATTCTTTACAAATTCATAAAGATGTTACCAAAGAAACTGAAGAATTTAATATGTAATATTAAACCATGATCTAAAATGTGACAATAATAGGAACGAACGTACGACGTGAGAGAAATAATTTCTGATACCTTTCAGTTCTAGCGTCTTTGTTTTTCTTGAAAAGCGCACGAAAGGGGAAGAACTGCTCCAGTGGTGAACAGTTTCATGAGTACAAAACCAGCGCAGAGAAGAGTTAATTAACACGAAACTAGGTTTTTGTAACTTGAAAAACGCTTCAGGCACAAGTTCTCCACCACTGTTCATTGCAGATGAAAGAGTTTGGTCGGACTCAGCAAGTAAATGACGCACTGGATATGATCGAAGAATATTTTTCTTCTGACTCCCTGATTACTATCATGCCATGCCACAAGCACTGTTTATCACTGTTCCATTTTTTGATCATAAAAAAAGTTTTACTTTACAATATAGCCTGAAATCTTAGGTAGATATTATAATGCCTTCTCAGGAGAAGAAGCATTAGAAATAATATAATTCTAAATAACCTTCAGAAAATGAAATAATGCAAAATATTTGATTATACGTTGAAATAACTGCTTCAATTTCAAAACATTCTTAATTTCTGGATCACTTTATTGACGAAAGAGTGCTTTTGCCTCAGTTTTGCAACGTTTTAGGAATTCCAAACAATATTCCTTAACAACCTTCCTATTTAATGGAAACCACACAGGAAAGTTGTTCCCTTCATTCAACACATTCTCGCTGCACTTTGACCTACTGTTTTACAGTGTTCGACAACAACAATCCACTCAGAGAGGGAAAGGAGGGTATAAAACCGCAGCGATGAGCTGGATCGTAATGTATGTTATATATTCAAGTATGACGCGGAGTTACGTATACAGGGCAACTATATAGTCAACATTTACTTTTTACAGAAATTTTAAAGAAGTAAATAACTTTAAATAAATAAGTAATTTCTTCTACTGATACCACGTAAACAATTTCTGGCAAACATACTGAAGTTTCCATTTACGGATCGGGTTTACGTACTACGAATGAAGGAATGAGATAAAATTCTCGTCTCGGAAGAACTTATAATGGGAGAAATTTTATTTGATTTGAAATCCAATTTCGCGAGATTATATGCTCTTATTTGAACATTATAAGTTCATCTTTGACATATTGTTTTAAATTGAAAAAAATGATATACTATCAGTTATGTATTTCACAAATTAATGAATTTTAATATAAATATAAGTTTCATTCCACATCGTGTTATAAATAATGCATCTATCTGCTTTTGTGTGATAAAAACAATTACTTGAAAATAGGTACCATAATGAGTTTCTTCAACCTTTGAAATTCACAATTAATAAAGCATTCACTCGACCTCGACAACTGACGAACAACCTTTGAATTGCAAAGTGAATCTCCCGAATGCGAATTGCCTTTGGAAAAGAACGAGAATAATATGCTGCATAAATGACTAAGAAAATTGCGAAGAATCTCCTTAAAAAATCTTGCAAAGTGGAAGTTAAAGTAAACTTATTTTGAGCTTGATAAGAGAAATGAATTCACTTCAGCAGGAAAAGTGAGTCAGGAAAATTCAGTAGGAAAATTGAAAATTGATAGGAATTGTCTATTCAAAGTTTTTGTTAAAAAAAATAAGTAGTATAAAATAAGAGATAATAATTAACATCGAGGGAGTTTAAACACTTTGACCATAATAAGTCCTCTGATCAATGGAGACAAAATCTCATTAAATCGCTGGATCTATCCATTATATGCGATTAACATTGAATAATATCAAGGTTTAATGACGTTATAAAGCTCCACATTTTTTTGTGTAACCTTCGAACTTTCTTCTGTTCCCTGAAAGCAGCGACGGGTTATATTATGGGTTACGAAAAAATGACTAAGGGTTGGAACTTTACTGAAAGGAGAATCGCAATTTCATACAAAGACCATTATTAATAGCGAAAACGGGGCTCATCGATAGATCAACAGGAATTATATTTCGGTCTTTTCATTCACAAACGGTTCATAAAACTAGTTTTTTCTTTTAAATTGACGGCCGGGTTAATGAATCATTACTTATAGAATAACGCCTTTAAGTTTATACAAGGACGATTATTTTAGATTCTAGAGACTGAGTGATTAGAAATTTTGTAATTTGGAATATTTGGTGTGAAAATAATCCGAGAATGCTATATTTAGAGAAATTTTAACTTCTTTCTGAAATTCATAAAGCGAAAGAAACGAGGGTTGAGATATTTCGAAGAAGAAGCTCGTTAGCGATATTAACATTTTATTCCCCAGGGATCGAAAATAAGAGAATAGAGATGGCAGTGAGAATTTCTTTTGTGAGGGTCCTATAAAACGGATACTTAAAGAAAACGTATTTTAAAGAGTAATAAAAGATTTAATTAAATGCACTTTTAGATCCAATTTCCTTGTCACGGTATAATTTGAAATCCCAATGGCAAACTTCTGGATTATGTAGCTGGATTATTCTTACTGCAGAAGTTGTGATATTTTTATACTAATAGCAAGTATCATTTTTTACTATCATATTTCTGTCAATGCAAACTTAATTAATTAACTGAGAAAATCACTCTGAATGTTAAAATAAATGTAAAAATCTTAAATAGAGAATCAAAAGTACCAGAAAATTGTCAAAGAATTTCACAGAACTTCACACTTGTCATTCAATTTATCAATGCAAGAAAGTAACAGCATCATAAAAATTATTAAAAAAACTATCAAAGTATTCAAAGTTATTTGAAATAATAATTTGAGACGTGATGCACCACGTCTTCTCCAGATAAAATTCAGTAGTTGCTATTCATAAATCAGGTCTAATAGATGCCCCCGGTAATATCGAGAGATTTTTAAATTCCTCAGAGGAGCCAACGCCAGAAAAAGAGAGGGAGAGAGAGGGGGGGTCTCTGAATTGAGGATAAGGTTATGTACCCGAGTTTGAAACGTGGATGGGAAACCAAAAAAAAGACAAAAATAGAAGAAACGCGAAGCAGAAAGGTGGAAGAAGACGAGTCGAGAAAGATGTAACGTACTGGAATTTACGGAGCATAAGATGAACTCCGATGTAACTTATGGCTTCACTACGATGGGTTTTCTTAAACTTAAATTCTTCTACTATAAAGGAATGTCCGAGAAGATGAACGAAGAAGAATATAAGTGGTAAAAAGAAGAAAAAAATAAAAGGAATTTCACGCAAAAGAAGTTTAAGAAATTTGTAACTTCCTTTGAAGTTTAAAGAGCTTCTTCATAAAGAAGTAATTACATTTTGTGATAAAAAAATCGGCAGTTAATGAAAACTGGAAAATCAATTTACCTTTGCAGCCAAGATCACAAAAATTTAATTAATTCTGAGTTTATATATCGAAGCTATGTTTTCTTAAAGAAAATACTAATTGTCTTATAATAAACTTCCTCTTCTATTTAAATATAGTTAGCTTTTAGTAGGAAAAGTAATATTTAGTAAAGCAGCGCAGTGCAGAAAATAGTTTGAAAAACTTTATTCCTAAACAGGTAAACAGAAAAGTGTCACGTAATATGATAAGGAGAAACGTAATGAATATGTTCAGGGGAGATATAATTAAATTTAATTTAAAAAGGAATATTTATCCAGACAACCCAGTGCAGGAATGTTCTAAAAATGCATTTTCTTCTAAATACAGAACATTTTCAGTGTTTAAGTAGAAATGGGATAGATATGTTCAGACGGTTTACAGCCCATTTCTAGTAGAAAAGGTTGGTCTTGGTTAGACAAGCCTACTGCAGAACATAGTTTGAAAAGTTTAGTGCCTCTTCTAAGAAGAAATGGAATTGATATGGTCAGAATAAACGGAGTTATAATAATATATTTTATAATAAATATAATAACAGTTTCTAAGTAAAATCCAAATTTTATTAACGACTAAGTTTAATTAAGTGTTTTGTAGTAGTATTATATAGTTTTTACTGGGGATGGCTGTCTATTATAGATAAAACCAAGCTTCTT
>JAUESH010000015.1:1602417-1630336 GCA_032275165.1 Synergus magnus | reverse complement strand
CAAAAAATTTCACCCATCCCTCCCAGACACATCTCCTCAATCCCGCTAACCGTGGGACGTAAAAGTTTCGACAACATTTTTCGATATATATTTATATATACATATATATACACCTAACTCTCGTGACACGAAGACGCGACAAATGTTTCTTACTCAGATACATTCTACGTATTTTTAAGTTTTTCTGCAATAAGCTCCCGAAAACAAGCTGCAAAACTATTGAGAGATAATGTTTTATTGCTTTCGAAGGCGAAGGCGCCTGGTGCAAACTAAACCCGACGGATATAAAGTGAAATATCAAAAATATTAAGTGAGAATCTTTTTTCAGAAGAGTTAATACACAATAGTTTTACTTTAAAATTTAAAAAAAAACTGTATTAGCGAGAGAAAAATCTTCGTTCCTAGTTTTGGAATGTATTTAATTAAGATTTGATTAGTTCGAATTTGTATTTTTTTTTTAATTAAACGTAGCTTCGTAGCTTTCCAATTACTAAGATGGATGTGAGCTTTCTTGTAACTAGAAATTCGAAATTCATGCAAAGTATTGTATAAATTGCCAATATAGCTCAAAAATATCAAAGAAACGGAGATTCAAAGTTTAAAAAATATACAATTTTGTCAAATTGTACTCGTATAAACGTCAGGTGTGGTGGAAAAGCAGAAATTTAGAATATGTCCGATATTACATATGAAAGAAAATATCTTTCGTGTGAGTGAATATTGTACTTAAACGATGGATGCCAAATAGATAAAGTGTATCAAAAAGTAACAATGTCAGAGATCGATTTCGCTGAGAGTGACCTGGTTGTTCATAAAAGCCTCTTCTCGTGCACCTTTACGTGACTAATTTCCGGTGTTCAAAAACCAGCATAATATCTGCCTATCCATTAATCAGAGACTCACGCGAATTTTCTCAAGAGCAACAACTAAGAATAGAGAGAAGTTTATGAGTCGTGCAAGAAGTGGTAATAACTGTGAAACTTGGAAGATAATGTACTAATCTATCGTGTTTTTCCGCACATTAATTATATTGTCAAACTTATCTAATTTACAAGTCACACGCGAAAATTTGATTTAATGTGAATGAATTGAAACAAATGAGAGAAGAGAATAATTCTAAAAGGTGTAATACAGATATGATATTGAACTATAATAGAAATATTAAGGATTTACCCTATGAAAATAGACCCATCGTCAATTGCTGCGAATTCTGAAAGAGAAATCTAAATTGAAAAATAAAAAATTAATTTTTCAAAACAAAAACCTTTTCTCTAATTTCTAATTCTTCTGGAAAATCAGCAACTCTATTAGTGATACTGTCGACTAAGTAAACTTTGCAAACCTACTTGATAATGCTCTACGCGAAAACAAAAGGCCCGCACAATTGTCGGGTGACAGTTCTTTGTGTGATTTCCGAATTCAGTGCAATTCCAATTAACAGTGTCCTCGATAGAGTTTTGGGAACAATGGACATGTACCGTATTTGTGTTTTGATTTATAATCCCAACGTTTACGCACATTTTACACGATCAGATAATTTCCTAATGACTCGTTTCGATGAATGTTCTTAAAAATATGTAAATGTCTGAGTAAAACAACAATAAAAGAGAATTAGAACAATAGAATTAAAAATAAAGCAATTGAAATTATTTACAGTAAAAATCGAGCATAATGAGTTTTGAGGAAAAATTATGAGACATTCAAAGCAGATATGTAAATATTATACATCATACAGATAGCGGTCTGTTTTCATTTCCCATTACATATATGAAAATGAGCATTATTCTCGAGGGCCTATGATCATGCTATCTGTATCGTATCTACGCTTATCTTATTATATTTATAGATATATCATTTAACTGCATCTATGTTTTATAAATTATATGATAATTCTGATTATACAGGAGTAACTCAGAATCAAATTTTAATTAAGTTTCGAGTGATAATACTAGGTGAAATTTATGACTGTAATTTGTAAATAGTATAGATATACTTGCATGTATCTAAATGCAATTATCAATTTCTGGGCTGCTGGGCATTAACAAACAAGTCGATAACTTAATCGCTAACTATCTCCCAAAGCGACTTAGCACTTGAAGACATTCAGTACAGGAGACAACAATGCAACTGACTGTAAACAAGAAACAGTATAATGTCTAGAACATACACAGGCGCAACAGATTACACAATTTCAATGTAATTGTGGATATTGCGTGGACGTAAGTTTATAATTAGGATTGTTCGATAATGGATATTAGACACTTTAAAAGACAACGTGTTTTCATTTACAGTAAATTTCAGGGACTTAAAATTAATTGAAATGAAGTATGGATATTTCAAGTACTTTCTAATACCTAGTAAATTTTCACTAAAGAAAGAGTATTTTTCAAGTAAAAATAAAGAATGGATATAAAGTCAAATGGAGCCTTTTAACTCGTTTAAATATCAAAGCTTAATTCTTATTTTAAATGAAATTACCCATGATGAAATAAAATTTGCATAGCATACAAGAAAGAGGGAACACTAAACTCTCTCAATTTGGATTCTTTTACGAATTCTTTTACTAATTCTTTTACCGATTCTTTTACTAATTCACTTTAGTAAGTATTTTTACTTTCAATTAGTTAAAAACTACTAATTCATTTAGTAAGGCATTTTCGATTTTTCAATTAGTAAACAAATCAGCACTACTTCATTAGTAACTTCTTACTAATTCAGGTTGATGAAGTAGCCTTTGCTATATTTTGATTTCGTTTCTCCTTTTCTATATCACTAGGGATACCTTCGATCTGAAGTCTTCGAGTATCTCTAATTGCCATGGCGAGTAGTGCACTTGAAATTTCATGCGATCGATAATGGATCGCTAGGAATGGAGATCGAATGAATTTGTGGAATCGCTCTGGGAAACTAATTTCAAGAGAGTAGCAATTCAAGTCGCAGAAGCAGTCTCCATCCTGCCTGATGAGGAATCGTAAATTGATTTTATTGAAAACGTGAGTACTCGTAGCGTGGCCTAATATTTGCGCGAAATTTGCAAATGGCTTATGGTGCTTTTGGGCATAACGTTAGCCGCAGTAATAATTATTAAAGACTTCACAGATGCTTTGCATGGAGCCTGAAGGGAATATAATATCATTGCGGAGGACATCTGCCGCTCAAGTTAATTCGCTTGACAAGAATTCCTGAGACGATATTCTCCACATAATTCTGAAGCTTCAAGACTTTAGACAATTGAGGGGAGATTCTAGTTTCCAATTTCCAAATGCTTAGTGAAAACTTGCATCGATCGGTACATTATGCAAGATCTCGTGAGAGTTATATAGGAAACCTGGAAGGAAGAGGAAGCACGTGCCCTGTTACTTAAGGAGGCGTCGCAGACTTTTTATCGCTCGCATTAACGTCAGATGGGGTCCTAGATACCCTAAGCAATTCCACACCTTTGGAAGAGAATGATTAAATGGCGGACACTTCCAGTGAATTAGTCATTAAGCAAAACGGGATTTCGGTAATCCGTGGATAAAAGAAAATTTACTAATTCCAGTTAGTCCTTTTTTAAAAATACTTTTAGAATACTTTCATCAGAAGAAAGTGGTTTAAAGGAATATTTCCTTTTAAGCAGGTACATTATCAGATTGAAATTTCAACATTTCCATGTAGTGAATTATTTTTGATTGGTATCAATTCAGTTACTAATAATTCAGTAATCAGCAAAGCTAAGCTACATATAAATCAAGTAGGTGTTTTCGCATGTATGAGAAATGGGAGAAATTATTGAGATAGGTGCAAACTGACAGGTAAAACAGTGACATCAACTATGTTCGTGTGAATGGTGACCATTATACGTTCTCACCATCTGCAGATATCTGCATTCATGCTTACATTTATGCACAGATATACATACGTGAACATCCCACTTAATATATCATTCCGTAATTGTAGAATCTACTGGATAATAGTTATGTTTCTATTCGGTAATAAATTATGATTTCATGACTTCTATGACGTTAACCGTCCATCCACAAATGCACCGACAACGACCCACATTTCCGTCACATTGCACATTTATTGCATTGTTACATATTGATTATTCATTCTCGAAAAAAAGATAGGATTAATTTTGTGCACACCATTAGCTAATAAATTGCAATCATTCGTCAGAACTTATTTTTATACATAATGCTCAATCGAAATCGTTTCAAATGAAGTGAAATAAGCTTTTAAACCGAATTCAATTAAGAAATGATTACAACATTTTTAGCAGTTTCTATAAATGAGAACAAAATTTGCCACTGCTCCTGTAACATTCTAGGATATTGAAATCAAATTAGCTGTAATTGAGGCCAACGACGAGCGGCCAATCGAGGCCAGAGGGCAAAAGAAATTTGAATGGTTTTTAATCGCGAAGGAAACAAATGCTATATATTTTGCATTAAAGTACAAAATCTATTGTCTCATTAAATTTATTTTCAATGCAAATAGAAACTGACAAAGGGGCCGTTCAAGTATTACGTAACGCACTTTAGGGGGGGTCCTAAAATCGCCAAAAAGTGCGTTACGTAATACTCGAACGGCCCCAAAGAAAAAAAATAATACTCCCTAAAATTGAATCAGTGGAAGTTCACTGATTTTCAGTAGATTTTTCACTGAGAAAAGAGTCACGGAGAATCAGTGAAACTTTTCTGGTAATCAGTGGAATTTCACTGATTTTTCACTGATTCAAGTTTAAAGAGGATGCAAGAAAATCTAAATAGATAATATTAAAAGAATGTTTATGAAATAAAAAAAAGCGGATTAAAACTACGAGACTTATTTAAAGTTTTTCCATGATAAGGCGAAAACAAAAGTTGTAATGGAAACTGCCCCATCTACCCTTCAATTCATTGCAAAAGCTAAACGTAAATTCGTGCGATAAAATCTGGGTCAGTGTCTTGAAGAAGTGATTTATTACTGAGCCTGATTCATAAATTTACATCAAAACATTTTGAAACTCCCTTTTTACAATTAATCGTCGTTGTCAGTGTGTATTTATCTGCTTATGAAAAGCATGGAATCGACTTTTAAAGTGGGGATCTAGTTTACTAACTGAATTATGCATTGTGGTAAATTAATTGGATAAAAAGGGTTGAATGAATTGAGAATAGGGTGGAATAACGAGAATATAAGATTAAGATCAAAGATGTTCGTTGAAATTAAGATTCATAAGGTAAGTACCTGCTTTCAGAGTTAAGTACTTTATGTTAAGTACTTTTCTAAATACAATCTCTTAGAATTTTTCTCATTTAATTTTTAAAATTATTCTTCCTTTCAATTCTTTAATATTGGTGACTTGCTCGAAAATATGCCGACAATTTGCCAATTGGAATACTTTCCTATCACTTTAATTATGGCCCAATCTGAGAATTTGGTTAAGCTCTCGAAAACCACATAGTATTTCAAGGAAGATTTATCCTTCCTAATCTGCAAGAAGATAGATATTTGCTTAGTGGATGACTCTAATTGCACGAGGCTTTGGTATAGCAGTTCAAAGTTTGCAAGCTTCGAAATAGCTTATGTTGTTATCAAGATAGGCGAATAGTACTCTGAATAAAGCCGCGAACTTAATGGGATGCTTTTTATTCTAACGTGGATGGTCCGCTGCAATTTCGAACTTTTTATTCCCGGCATTTATGCATCCAGGTCCTCTGATTGCATAATTCATGATAACAACTGAGACTACTAAAAATAATTAAAATTCCCTGAAAACGCTCCTATTTTCTCACCACCTCCAAAATTTAATTAGCTTTAAGTTTGTATTCTTAGGTACTCAATGACAATATTAAAGATCAATTAATGATCTTTGTTAATTTATAGTTTCTTCATTAAAATCAATTTCATTTTTAGAAAGTAACATCTGAAATAAAAATTGAGGGGTGGAGTTTACAAAGCTCTGGTACAACTTTGTAATTTGTTTTAAACAATTGAATATTGAATTTTATCAAATTTCTATATTTATCAATTAATCTAATATCTTAAACCTGAAAGAAACTGCATTAATCTACAGCTAATGAACCATAATATTAAGAAGTATTGATTTTGGCTTTTCGATAGATTCAAATAAACGAAATACCTCTACGAAAATATAAATTAATAACAATAGTGTTCATTGGCCATTTTGAACCGGAATTAAAAAAAAAAAAAACTCACCTATGCAGAGCATAAGCGCAGTAAGAAGAATCGGTAGAAAGAGCCTCATAGAAACGATTGCGGAAGCCATTTTTGCTATCTTCAAACTTGTGCAGGAAGTCACTTTTATATCAATTTACCGATCTTGTCTATTCACTGAGCTTTATAAAGTTTATTTTTATTTAAAAGAAAAGTCCTTCCGCACTTTAATTTTGCGATAAAAACCCACAATTTTTTCCACGAATATTATTCGTGTGCGTTTTTGAATTTTTAATAAAAAAATCAACGGAATTTAATTTTAAGTTTAAGTAAATGAGTTTTGGGCTTCATTCACTTTTTACTTCACTTTTGCATTCACCGGCATCGAAACTTGGGCAAAATGCGAGCGGCTGAAAGTATCACCAACTTAGAATTAAATTTTTTCTCTTAGATATTTTCACAAATATAATTTATTTAGTGGTGTAATTTGTATGTTCGTTTATTTATCCGTGGTACGGAAACCTGCTGTGATTAGACCCTTGCTTTAAAAGTTTCTGGACGTTTAAAACTCGAATCAGCTAGTTCGAGGAGCAAATAAACTTTTACCCTTTGCGTCCTTTTAACACGACGAAAAGTTTGCAGCTCGTGTTCTTTCTCTTTATTGTATTCTCTGTTTTTTTTGTTTTTTTTTTTCGTTATTTTGAACAGAGAAGTTTTCTTTCGTACTTTCGCGCGACGGAACAAATAGTCGCGAAAACGATCACTTTATAAGGTGGTGTATGTCCTGCCACGTACGTCTGGTGCGGCGTCGCCGTTGAACTAAACTTGTAGGCGTATAGTATAACACGCGACGTCGCGCCAAACCTGCTGCGCCCGCGCTTTCGCAACGCGCGTCATTTTTTCGGGAAAGCAAATTGCAATTCTGCATTCGATACAATCAGGTACACATCAATGAGTGACAGATGAGAGAAACTACCTTTTTACATTTTCATTTATGAAACAAGATATTAAATTTGAAGGGTGTCAGAGCATAAGAATAGAAGTGCCAAATTCGAAACAGATGAAACCAAAAAGTATGCAACCTTGGCGCATTTGATTAAAAAACAAACTCTTGTACTAAAATAATTCAGAGACCTCCATATGGCCTTCCCGGCGGCTAACTACCAGCGAAATTGATGTATATTTGAATTCAAAATAATTCACAGGAATTCAAAAGAGTTTAAACTGACTGTAAAATTCTCTTAAATTGTTTAAATTATGTGAATTCTTTAAATTCTTTTGAATCGTTGCATTTATTTGAATTCTTGAAAATATACAAAGGTAAATTGATTATTATTGCTTATTCTCATAATTAAAAGAAATAAGAAAACTTAGTAACTCACTAATTGACCTAGCAATTTACATTTTCTTGTACTTTGAACTCTTATCACTTATTATTTATAAACCACGATAGCGTACAAGTCCTTCGATTCACTTTATATTTCAAAGTCAAAGTATATGCGAAATTAAAATAAACGGACTGGTTGTTACATAAATTACTTAATTGCTTTCTGCGATTGCACACATTAATTAAATTTATGAGTTTTCAAGTATTAACAAATGTAGTAAATGATATTATTTCATTGATTTCTAACTCCGTAGGATTTTTTGCATTCTTTAAATAAGTTATATGACAATTAGCCAAAAGTATTAGTCAAATTTTGAAGAGATATTTGTAAAAATTAAATAAGTTTTTGTTATTCTTAAGAAAATTATGCAAAGCGAAGAGTAGTTTTTTAGAAAAAGATTTTTCTGATAAGCTGATCATTTCTCTAGAAAAAAATGGAAAGTTCACTTGATATTATGACAAAAAATATAAAGTGTGATTTTATCGACGCTTGACCTAAGACATGGAGCAAAAATGCTTTTCGCATAAATATAAAGCAAGTTCGATACATTATTAGCTAACCGGTGTGTATAAATGTAAATCAAAGACATTGTTTTTGATTTGGAATATTGCCAAAAAACTACGTAAATTGGGATTAAAATACAATGTAGTTTAGAGTGAAGAAATTGGCAAGAGAAATATATAAAATGCGATACATTTACAAAAACATTGTTTCAAATCCGAATTAGCAACTTTATTTATGTCCTAAATATTTAACAATATTCTCTATTTTATTAACATTTCTTACCAATAATAGAAATTACATAAAATAAATTGGATTGCATAATTTTCACAATATTTTTTCATCCAATTTCAAAATTTTCGCGTCATTAGAAATTAAAGCATTGCCTGCACAATAATTTGAAATATTGAGAAAGACTTGTTACTCATATACATATAGCAGCTCCTCGACTCACCGGTCAAAGGTAAAGGCCTTCATATTTCTGCCAATTAGAGTCCAATTAACCGAATCGAAGAACTGCCTGCCATATTTTTAGCCTCAAACTTTATCCTCGTTGTTTATTTTAATTAATTCAAAAAAGAATGCTTAAATTATGACAAAAAAAAAGAAGAAAGTCGCTTTTTAAACAAAGCGGATTGGTACACTGGAGTGGCTAAGAATTTTTATCAATAACGATCAGGAATGTATTTATGTAATTAATTTTTTTTCGTAACACAATAAAATCCTCTATGAACTCTCGTCAATTTAAAAGCGTTTCGTATACAGTAACTTTTTCATTCTATCCTGAAGACAGATCAGCGAATAGAATTCAGAGCAGTAAAATATGATACAGATGTTTTGAGTACCTTAAAAAGAAATAAGATTTCAATACATAGCTAAATCTCGAGTTAAATTCTTTTACTAAAATTAGTCCCTTCCAAAATGATTTAAGCATTGTTTTATTTTAATTTTTCATTAAAAGATTGTGTGTAAAACAAATTTTTAACTCACTGTCTTAAAAGATTCCATAGATAAAACGCATAATCTTCCTGCATTAATTCTACAAGGTTTTTGACTTCTCAGAATCATCAAATGAAGTACAAGTCTGTCCTTAGTAAAGACGTTCTGCCACGAAGAATTATATCTAATAATAAAAATTACTGTAGCCATAGCTATTTTTAATGGCATGTGGTAATTTCCATAAGAGCAAATTTAGTTTCGCTAACTTTAAATTCGCAATAATAAATATTTATTGCTAATACTAGACCAATACTAATACTATCTTGTCTTATTCGTTTCATACAGATGGAGGTAAATGGTCTAGTTTTAGTGAAAATTATTTACTATTGCAAACGTAAAGTTGCCGAAACGAAATTGTTCTTGTGGTAAAATATCACATGCTCTTAGTTATATTTATATATTGGTAAACTTGCGTAAGTATAAGAATTAAAGTAATTTTATATTTTAGAAAATCCAACTTACACGTAATCACTTAACCGAGAACTATGATCAATCAATCTTTCACCTATCCAGGTTTTCACGTACAGATGAATAAGTGTACCAATTAATACTGCTCCATATTTGAAGGCTTCATACCAATAACTTAAACTCAATACCATCTACGAGAAACAAATACATTTATTAATATAATGTTAATATATTGATAATTATAAAAGTAGAAAACTATTAAATACCTGAACTCCTGTCACGAATATTCCTAACGTATCAAGAATGACGTCAAAAAAGAAGCAAGATGAGTACGCTGAGTTTATAAGTTCGGCAAAACTATTAATTAATCAAACATACGTACACAGTAAAAAAGAATGCTTAAAAGTGTTACACCTTAAAATTTTTTTGGCATTAAATTCAGAGATAAACTTAAATTCAGTAAAAATTTATCCTGAATTTAAGTTTATCTCTGAATTTAAGGCCAAAAAAATTTTAAGGCTTAACAATTTTAAGTATTCTTTTTTACTGCGTACTATATTAGGTTACTATCACTATTGCATCACAGTATTGTAAAAGTGGACTAATATTTAAAAATATTTATTTGAAAATACTAACCTTATAATCTTCTGATGCTCTTCTACGCAGAGAATAATTTTTCTATTGTCGTTTATTTTGCTTTGATAAGATAGGAAAAACTTAGTTTATTTCACGCATAAAATTCAATAATCCCAAAAATGTGTTACCTATTATTGACGTACTGTTTTACATTGCGATCATTCATCGAAAAATAGCAGTTTTCATTTTCACTTGTTTCAACATCGTCTATTTCTTGAAATATATTGTTCAGGCGATTTCTGAAAAGAACGTATATTTTCAATGTTATCGATTGAGAAACCCATTATATTATGTAGAGGCTTTTTTGATTAAATAATCGTCATTCTTATATATAAAAAATATTTATTAAAAAAAAAGACACCAAAAAATACTATAAGTTCTCTTACCCAAGGATTTGAAATCTGGCACAGGCATGTTGTACACATGTGTAGCACATTGTATCAGTAGCTATTTTGACAGTCATGACTACAAAAGTAATTAGATAACAATGCGTTACGAAAACGTAGAAATATTTGCGTGTATCTAAACCATAATATTGTATTGGAAAAATGCCATTAGTTTGACGAGTTTCATTCAAAGGTATGATAATATCCAAAATTTGAGGAGCAACTGCAGATAGCATATAAAGTGCTGGTAGTATATACATGATAACTATAATCAAAGAAGATCGATCACTTAATTTGTAAACTGCCAGTATTATTTATTTCTAAAAAGTGTTAGTGCTAAATTAATAAAAACAAATCACCTGTATAATAAAACGTCCAGTTCCTTCCAAATTCATCATACTGATGGAGAATCTGATATTCTTTTGCACTAAACTTACCACTTGTCCAATCGTTTTCAATAATGTTCAAAAGTCCTTTAATCTAAATACAAAATTCAAGTTTTTAATTGGATATCAATCTAATATCTAATAAGAAAATTTAAAAGACAAGATTACCTTTGAATTGTTAATGATAATACTTAAAAATTTCACATAACAATTTAGAAAAATGGTGAGCACAGGTATAAGTTGAATTACAGAATTTAATTTCCGAAATGCATCGTGTATTGAAAGAATCTATAATAACAGAACGAAATTTTAGGGGTTAATCATTTTAAAGTAAGCAAACGTTTTATATCATTTAAAATTACTAAAATGCAATAATTAATACATAACACTCAAAAACTTACAACAGGTTTAATTGGACTGAGTATCACGAAAAGAGTACATCCCCCAAAACAAAATCTTTGCAGAATTTTCTGGTAAGGCCACTGTCCGATCATTGATAATAAAAGTTTAACAGTCTTGAAATAAGTAATCTCATTAAAAAAATTCATCGCTTAAAAATATTTTTTAAAACTCGTGTAGTGTCATACTGATTTTTAGACAACTGAATTCCCTTCTGTTATGAGGCTTACACAATTGGACGTTGGATGATCATGACTTTTTAACGACTTAGAAACATTGTTGAAAGTTATATAAAAAACAGTAAATTACGAAAGTTTTATAGTTAACATTGAACTGCTTAACCATCGCCGGAAATTAATTAATAAAACACTCATAGATCATTCATTCAAATGGAGAGACAAGTGTAAATAAAGTAAAGTTCTACTATCCAAGGGCGTAGCGAGGTGGGGGTGTGAGGGGTGTGACACCCCCCCTAATGGTCGTGCCGAGTCGGCATTTTCGGAATTTTCCAGTAATTCGACTATAAAGTTGGTTAGTCGGCAAAAAATGGTAATTATTAGTCGGAAAATTACACCCCTCCCCCAAACTCAATACACTCGCTACGCCCCTGCTACTATCAGTAATTTAAAAAACAATCTGCACCACGTATATGATAATAATACAGCTACCGTGACACATGTACTTAAAACCATGTGATATTTTTAAGGGCATGTGGTATAATTACCATAAGAGCAAATTTAGCTTCGCCAGCTTTAAATTCGCAATAATAAATATTTTTTGCTAAAACTAGGCAATTTTCCTTCGCTTCGTATGGAAGTAAGTGGTCTAATTTTAGTGAAAATTATTTATTATTTCAAACGTAAAGTTAGCGAAACTAAATATTTTATTAATTAATTTTCGACGATGGTTATAAGCAGTACAATATTAACTATAAAACTTTCATAATTTACCGTTTTCTATGTAACTTTCTACGAAGCTTCTAATTCGTTAAAAAATTATGACCATTCAAAGTCCAATTGCGTAAGCCTTATAACAACAGGGAATTCAGTTGTCTGAAAATCAGTATGCTAGTACACGAGCTTTAAAAATATTTTTAAGCGATGAATTTTTATAATGAGATTACTTATTTCAAGACTATTAAACTTTTATTATCAATGATCGGACAGTGGCCTTACCAGAAAATTCTGCAAAGATTTTGTTTTGGGGCATGTACTCTTTTTGTGTTATTGAGTCCAATGAAACCTATTGTAAGTCTTTCAGTGTTATGTATTAATTATTGCATTTTAGTAATTTTAAATGTTAGAAAACGTTGACTTACTTTAAAATGATTAATCCCTAAAATTTCGTTCTGTTATTATAGATTCTTACATTACACGATGCATTTCAGAAATTAAATTCTGTAATTCAAGTTCTACCTTTGTTGGCCATTTTTATAGCTTGTTTTGTGAGATTTTTAAGTATTACCATAAATAGTTCAAAGGTAATCATGTCTTTCAAATTTTCTTATTAGATATTAGATTGATATCCAATTAAAAACTTGAGTTTTGTATTTAGATTAAGGAAATTTTGAACATTATTGAAAACGATTGGACGAGTGGTAAGTTTAGTGCAAAAGAATATCGGATTCTTCATCGGTATGATGAATTTGGAAGGAAATGGACGTTTTATTATACAGGTGATTTTTTTAAAAATTAAATTAGCAGTAACACTTTTTAGAAAAAAATAATACTGGCAGTTTACAAATTAAGTAATCGGTCTTCTTTGATTATAGTTATCATGTATACACTACCATCACTTTTTGTGCTATCTGGAGTTGCTCCTCAAATTTTGGATATTATCGTACCTTTGAATGAAACTCGTCAAAATAATGGCATTTTTCCAACACAACATTATGATTTGGATATACACAAATATTTCTACGTTTTCGTAACGCATTGCTATCTATTTATTTTTGCAATTATAACTGTCCTTATAGCTACTGATACATTGTGCTACACATGTGTGCAACATGCCTGTGCCAGATTTCAAATCCTTGGGTAAAAGAACTTACAGTATAGCACATAATATTTAAAAATATTTAGTAGACTGGTAGTAGTATGACATAATGGGTTTCTCGATCGATAACGTGAAAATATACGTTCTTTTCAGAAATCGCCTGAACAGTATATTTCAAGAAATAGACGATGTTGAAATAAGTGAAAATGAAAACTGCCATTTTTTGTTGAATAGTCACGATCCAAAACTGTAAGTAAATAATAGGTAACACATTTTTGGGATTATTGATTTTTATGCGTGAAATAAACTAAGTTTTTCCTTTCTTACCAAAGCAAACTAAACGACATTAATAGAAAAATTATTCTCTGCGTTGAAGAGCATCAGATGATTATAAGGTTAGTATTTTCAAAGAAATATTTTTAAATATTAGTCCACTTTTACAATACTGTGATGCAATAGTGATAGGTAGGAATAATTTAAAGTGAAACCTAATATAATATGTATTTGACTAATTAATAGTTTTGCTGAACTCATAAACTCAGCGTACTCATCTTGCTTCTTTTTTGACGTCATTTTTGGTACGTTAGCAATGTTCGTGACAGGAGTTCAGGTAACTAATATTTATCTACCTTTATATTTGTTAATGTACATATTAATATTATATTAATAAATGTATTGTTTCTCTTAGATGGTGTGGAGTTTAAGTTATTGGTATGAAGCCTTCAAATATGGAGCAATATTAATTGGTATACTTATTTATCTTTATGGTAAAACCTGGATAGGTGAAAGATTGATTGATCATAGTTCTCAATTAAGTGATTACGTGTGAGTTGCATTTCTGGAATATAAAATTACTTTAATTCTTATACTTACATAAGAACATAAGTTTATCAATATATAAATATAACTAAGAGCATGTGATATTTTACCATAAGAAAAATTTCGTTTCGCCAACTTTACGATTGCAATAGTAAATAATTTTCACTAAAACTAGACCATTTACCTTTATCTGTATGAAGAGGTAAGATGGCCTAGTATTAGCAAAAAATATTTATCATTGCGAATTTAAAATTGGCGAAACTAAATTTGCTCTTATGGAAATTACCACATGCCTTTAAAATAGCTGTAGCTACAGTAATTTTTTTATTAGATATAATTCTTCGTGGCAGAACATGTTTACTAAGGATAGACTTTTACTTCATTTGATAATTCTGAGAAGTCAAAAACCTTGTAGAATTAATGCAGGAAAATTATGCGTTTTATCTATGGAATGTTTTAAGACAGTGAGTTAAAAATTTGTTTTACACACAACCTTTTAATGAAAAATGAAAATAAAACAAAGCTTAAATCATTTTGGAACTAATTTTAGTAAAAGAATTTAACTTCGAGATTTAGCTATATTTAAATCTTATTTATTTTCAAGGTACTCAAAACATCTGTATCATATTTTACTGCTCTAAACTCTATTCGATGATCTACTTCAAGATGGAATGAAAAACTTGCTTTATGCGAAACTCTTTTAAATTGATGAGAATAAATAGAGGATTTTATTGGGTTAGAAAAAGAAGTACTTAACGACATGTGGTAATTACCATAAGTCAATTAAGTCTGTACAAAACGAAAATAAACCTAGTTGTAGCAAAACATATTTATTATTGCGAAATTAAATTTGACGAAACCAGAACTCTTATGGTAATTATTACATTCCCATAATCTCTTTGATTCATCCCTGTAATCCTCCTACCACTGTTGAAAATTTTTTCTGAAATACATTATGCCTCTTCGAAAAGTTTATTAACGCCTGTTACTGTATATTTCAAAATGCGAAACAATAAATGGTAACATACACCTATTTAAAATTGCAGAATCCTATTCCTTGAATGTTTCTGACATATTTTATTAGAATATTTGGAATATTCTAATGAAATATTGCTGGAATATTTCTGAAGCTTTGTATGAAATTCGCCCTATAGATATTTAATTAAAAGATTTCGAAATACCCTTCTTGAAAATTACGATCATGAAAATTTCTACAAATTCTTAAAGATATTGTCACCAATAATAAGAATATATTCAACAGTTTTTTTAACTTTATTTAATTTCCGAAATCTTAATTAAACGTTTCAGTTTTATATTCCATTAGAATATTCCAAACGCCGGACATATCCGTATTCCCAAAATATTATAGCAATATTTTATTGAAATATTCCAAATTTTCCAATGGAATATTCTAGGAATATTCATGGAATATAGTGAGCTATGTTTAATTGTTTAATTAAACCCAATTGTTTAATTCCGTTCTTTAAAAAAATGGTACATAGTATCAAAGCTTTGATAGTACCAAAAAATGTATGTCATTCGAGGCAGCACTAGCTTATAGTATTTGCGAAACTACATTACCAACAGAGTACTTTCTGTATGTCTGTACTTTCCTCCTGTGAGTGATTCCAAAACATTCAACAATAGGCAGTTATCAAAATAAAAATTTCTTTTTTCATGTTTACATTGAGTGCTTCTTCTTTTTTGCAATAATTCTTAATTGAATAACTTTCTCATCTTAACAATTATCTGCGAACACCATAACAAGTCTACAATTTACTAATTTTTGTTTATTCACGTTTGACAACGATTGCTTTCGAGAACTCAAAATCCTAAAAATGGAAAATGAGTGTAAAATTACAGTGAAATGGAGCGGAAAAGAGTACGAAATTTGTAGCATTTTGGAAAGTGATACCGTTTTGACCTTAAAAGAACGAATTCACAAAGAAACTGGAGTCAGACCGGAAAGACAGAAGCTACTCAACCTCAAATTTAAAGGTTATATTCCTCTTTTGTTGATCATTTGATTGTTTTTTTATTAGAATTGTTATACATTCTCTACATTCTATAAAAAATAATATCATGATCTCCTTCACATTTCAATTTATTTAATTTATTTTTATTTTAATAAAAAACTCATCTAAAATTATATAAACTATTATTGAATAAAAGTATCTCTCGAAAAAATACCGTTGATAATGCTTAATGTTTAGTCGTCCTTAATTCTTGTATATAACTTGGAAAATAAACAATTATTTCAGGAAGAACAACGAATTGGAAATCATCTATGTAATCTACAATCTTGAACGTTCAATAAAAATATAATTTTTCAGGAAAAGCAGCACAAGATGAAGACACTATCGGCATGTTGGGTATTAAAAAGGGCTTCAAATTAATGCTAATGGGCTCGCGTGAAGAGGACATTGCAGAAGTTAGTCAAGCTCCTGAAAACTTGCCGGATGTCATAAACGATCTAGACATCGAGGAAGAGGAAGTGGAAATCGAAAAGGCTGAAGTTTATCTCTCAAAGATTCAGAAACGAATAGAACAATACAATTTCCAGGAATTAAATCCGCTCAGAGAAGGAAAAAAGCTTCTAGTTCTCGACATAGATTACACCCTTTTTGATCACAGATCAGTAGCAGAGTCTGGCATAGAACTCATGCGACCCTATTTACATGAATTCCTAACAAGAGCCTATAAAGATTACGACATCGTTATCTGGTCAGCAACTAGTATGAAATGGATTAATGAAAAGATGAAGCTCCTGGGTGTCACGAACAATCCCAATTACAAGATTGCTTTTCACTTAGATTCTCTAGCGATGATCTCTGTACACACTCCCAAATACGGAGTCGTTGATGTAAAACCTCTTGGTATTATTTGGGGAAAGTACAAGCAGTTCTCTCCTAAAAACACGATAATGTTCGATGACATCAGAAGAAATTTTATCATGAACCCACAGTCAGGTCTTAGAATACGGCCTTTTAAACAAGCGCATCTGAACAGACACAAGGATCGAGAACTTTTAAAGCTTTCTAATTACTTGGAGCTCATCGCTAAGGTAGACGATTTTCAAATTCTCAATCACAGAAAATGGGAGGAATTTAGAGCCAAGAAAAGTAAGAGTCATCGACGGAGTGAAGGCGATGAAGAAAAACAAAGTATATAGTAAGCGAAGTTTAGACTGAACCATTTAATTCATACATTCATTATTGCAAATTGTGCTCTTGGAAAATAAAATAATTCTCAGCAGTAATTATAATAACTAAAATACCTATTGGCTTTCGCAGCAATTAATTCAATGTTTAGATCAATATAATAAAAAAAGGTGTATTATGTTAGGCTTCTGTATTTTTCCGAATGTACAAAACTTTTATAAATGAAAGATACCTCTTTATTTTATAAATTTATGCTTGGCTTCAGTTTAGTTTAAATCTTATTATAAAGAACAGTTTCATTTTGAAAAAAAAAACTGTGCTTAAAAAGACTGCGCTTCAATAAAACGAAGGTATATTTCGTAAGTGTTTTGAGATTAAGCTTTTCCATTAAAAACATACTCGTGTCGTTGAAAGTATATATATTTTCACATACTTTTGTCTATTTCCACTGTAGTAACTTATGTCACGTGAAAAAATTTATCTAGCAATGTGGAAATAAAGTCTTCGTATTGTTTTGAAATTTTATCTCGTTAGTTTATGAATTAATGCATGAGTACCAGAAGTCCTATTCTATAATTAACGAAAAGAAAAGAAAGTTTCGTTCGGATAAATTATGAGTACCACCTATATTTTATTTTGCAAAGTATATTGCATTATTGTCGCAATACGGTTCTAGCTGAATGTAATTCAAGAGGAAAAAGATTTCTACTAAATGAACTAACCTTTACAACTCTTTCTTATTGTCGTAGCTATCGTTTAGACTTCAAACAGGATCCCGCAGATCCTAAGAGTCGTTCAGAGCTCAGGAAATCATCAACACTTTAGAATACCTGAAATAGACGAACATTTATTATAAAAAAAAAACATTTTTTATTTAAAATTTTACAATAAAATTTTGTGATTTGAGGGGTTAAATGTTATAAATTTAAAAAATTATTAAAAATTAAAGAATATGACATACAGGTATCTCAAATTTTCAAGCTATATAATAAAAAGTAAAAGTAAATTTATTGTTTTTATATTAACTTACCGCGCAAACGAAGTTTGCAAAGTTAGGTTACAAATATTTATTTGCAATATATAGAACACTATAACGACATTTTCCCGCGTAAACGGCGCACATGAAAATTGGGAAAATTCGCGTTTCGGAACTCCCGATAAGTCTGCAAATTCTTTAGGAAATGTATTCCAAATATTATCTGTTACTCGTAACGTATATCCGTTAATTTGGAAATTAAAACTCGCACGTCGCGTGTTATAATCGTTAAGAATATTCGTTTAAAACAAATAAAATGGCGGGGGTGTTACCGGGAATATTGTTGGAAACCGAGAATTGTATCTAGCCAAAAAATATCTCTTGATTTCGCGAAGATTTCAAGCAACATTAATGATTATAGATTCCAGCTCAGATATATGACTGAATTTAGTCGAAACATTGTAAAAATCACTACTTTTTACTACTGAAAAGCCGGAGCTTCGAAACTCATTCTGTTACTCAGCGAAGCACAACGTACACTGACACAAGCAGTAGACTCACCAGCTAGTCAAGTAAATGTCTAATCCAAATTTTAAAATCGAAGCATTTAAAACTTATCCACTTATTTCAGATTGAAATACACAAAGCGAAAACTAAAGACATTGTTATAATTTAATTCCAAACAAAAATATAGCTTTTGATAATGCACAAATATACATAACTTAAAAAAATAGTCCTGCATTTGACTATGTATTAGGCAATGGAATCACGTGACAAAATGTTCTTGTCAATCCAAGATTTTATTCCTCAATTAAAGAATTATTAAACATTCTTACGCTATTGCTGTATGCTGTAATGAACTAAAACATTTTTTACTCTCCGCAATTAAGTATTCCTTTAATTAAAATCAGCTTTTAGCGCAAATATTGACGATTTAAAAAATTTTGAATCGAAATCGATACCAGCGCTATCTATCGGACAATTTTCAAAGATCGAAGTGAATTATTTCTAAGATGGCGATATGTCATCGGTAGATGAATCGTGTTCGAAAACGAGGAGTGCAAATGTCATTCATGTCGAGCGTGAAAATTGACAAAATAATTAAAAAATCGTGTTGTGAGATATTTAAAACATGGAGCTTTTTCGTACCGAAACACATTACATCTTCGTAAAAGAAAGGCACAGCCTCTGGTGTGAAAAATATACTGGAGAGTTCTCCGCTAAATCAGGTAAGTTTATATGCAATCTTTAAGTTTTTCACATTAAAAATGAATTGTAAATATACGTTCTTCTCGATTTTTCAATAAATTCTAAGCTTATTCGTAATTTTCGCATCTACAAAGCAGATCAAAAAATTAGGATGCAACAATGGGCGTATCTACTTAGAAAAACAATAGATCGTGTAACATCTTTGTCTTTGTTATTGTTTTCTAATTTTTTTTTATTTTTAACAATGATCTTAGTTAAATATTGATCATTAGCTTTAATCCTCTCTTAGACTTAAAATTAATCTATAATATAATGACCTAGTAAGGAAATTCCAGGAGGCGTTTTTCTTTGTCTTAAATCCAACTGTCAAGCACTCTGATGTTTGAGTTTAGATTCCGACAACCCTTTTCTGTGCATGACATGAATATATATAAAAACTCCTCACTTGCATAACAATTATGATATAATATTTATGATATAACTTAATAACAACTAGATTTATATAAGGTGTAGTGTCTCTCGAAATTTCAATTAGAAATATTTGAAATTTGCATTCAAAGTACATTTCTTTGTCTTGTCCCAGTTCTAGTTGACATTTTCCTGGTGGTGTAAAAGCGCCTACCTAGTTAATATTTAAGTAGACGTTCTATTCCTGGATACATTATTTTCGTAATGTCAGTCTTTTATGATTGTCTATATTTTTACGAGGGCACATTTCTTTTTTTTTCCAAGCGCTTTAATTACAACTTAAGATTCTATTTTTATCTTTACTGATTAGATAAGATAACAACGAGAAACCCTTTCAGAGGTTTTATGTTCTTATTTCTTTTTAATGTTTTGTTAAAATTTATAATTAAGGCGAATTCCTGTTTTTTTCTAGATTGGGAATGGGCAAGTGCATTAGACCTAGAATGCTTCGGATTCTTTTATGGAATTGTGGGGAAAATCGAACAAGCTTCAGTTCTAGAGCCTCGATTAATGTTGATAAAAGAAGTGGCCCCTGTTGGAGAATTACATGGAGGGCATGTGGTCTATAAAATAAAATCGATTGCTTTCTTGAATCTGTTGTCTGAAAATACAGATATAGGGTTACTGCCTTGCAAAAAGCACCAAAATGTACCAAAAAAGAAAGGAATGGGTGGAATGTTTGATGTAACTCAGAAAGCTGGTTTTGCCAAAACTTGGGGTACAATTAAAAGTGCTACAAACACTATAAAAAATACAACACAACAAGCTGCTGCTCTTGCCACATCTCAGGTAACTTGAATAAAAATACGCAAAGAATCATTAAATACATATATAATTAATAGACATTTCTAATGATAGACGAATTATTATTAAACTCTAATTTTTTTAATTAGGTCAAGTCTTCGGTAACAAAACGAAGTGGTGTCAAAGACAAGGAGAAATTCGAGAAGCGAATTCTAGAAGAGTTAAACAAAATATTCACAGAAACTGATTCTTTCTTCTTTTGCCAAACTGGGGACATTACAAATTCCTTACAAAGACAATGTGTTAGGGAATCTCAGCAAGACGAAAAGAATAAAAAACAGCCTTTGTGGGAAAAAGTTGACGACAGGTTTTTTTGGAATAAACACATGCTGCTAGATCTCTTCAATCTGAAGGTTAAAGTCTGCTCGATTTATTTTTGGAATATTTTCTTTTTGGTCAGGGTTTGTTATTAAAAATAGATACTATTTTTGTCTTTCAGACGGAGAAAGCAGATTGCTGGATACTACCAATAATTCAAGGATATGTACAGATTGAAAAGTGTAAAGTAGAAGTTGGATTCGAAGATCAACCTCAACATGAAACGTTTAATTTGGCTATAATATCTAGGAGAAGCAGATTTCGGGCCGGAACTCGGTATATTTTTCATTAAAATTGTATATTTCTTGCAATTCTTGCAATTTAATATAGTGGCGATAATTAAATACTTGTTTTGTTAAAGATATAAGAGACGTGGTGTTGATGAAGAAGGGAAGTGTGCGAATTATGTCGAAACAGAACAATTAGTATGGTACCATGATCATCAAGTATCCTTTGTTCAAGTTCGAGGAAGTGTTCCCGTTTATTGGTCTCAACCTGGTTATAAATATAAACCACCGCCTCGCATAGACAAAGGTAGTTTAATTAAGCTTCTTTCAAGTTGAATTCAAGTCTTTGAATTTTGAATTATTCAAATTTAAAACTGTGCAATCATTTACGATCTTAATCTTTAGATGAAGCAGAAACGCAAGTCGCTTTCGAGAAACATTTCACCGAAGAGCTCAGTTATTATGGACCTGTTTGTATAGTTAATCTGGTCGAGCAAACAGGCAAGGAAAAAGTCATTTGGGATGCTTACAGCAATCATGTACTTAATTACAATCACCCAGATCTCACTTACGCTACTTTTGACTTTCATGAATACTGGTGAGTTTTCTAATAAATTAAATTATTACTTTAAGGCTGCTAAAAAGTATTTATTTTGTAACTAAAGCAATAAAAATCTTTGTTGTATAGTCGTGGAATGCATTTTGAAAACGTCTCTATACTTATCAATGCCCTCGCTGGTGTGGTAACTGATATGGGCTACTGCTGGCGAGATAAGCAAGGAACAATTTGCATGCAAAAAGGAGTTTTTCGTATAAACTGCATAGATTGCTTAGACAGAACGAATGTAGTACAAACAGCAGTAGGAAAAGCTGTCATGGAAATACAATTTTCCAAACTTGGTTTAATTCCTCCCGACGGTACATTGCCCACGAATATTCGACAGACCTTTCAATTGCTTTGGGCTAATAATGGCGACATTATCAGTAAGCAATACGCGGGAACTAATGCTTTAAAGGTTCGTGAAATACTGAAATTAGCCAGTATAGTTTTTCAAGGAATTACGAAATTATTATAGATAATTATTTAATTAGAATTGTACTTTTAGGGAGACTATACAAGAACCGGAGAAAGAAAGTTCACTGGGTTGATGAAAGACGGAATGAATTCTGCTAATAGGTGGGTTTAAGAACTGCTAACAACAATTTGTTCTTTTGATTTTATTCTTCTCTACTCTTTCCTCTTACACTGCACATATATCGTTTATGATTTTAGAAACTTTCAGTAAAATCTGCGCCATCTTCCTTTTCGCTTTTTTATCGAATTTTCCAAGTATAAAACGGATGCAAATCCCAGAAAATCCTGACACTTTCCTCTCATTTTCCGATATAGATATTACCAACAACACTTTTTGGATGACATTCGTCAAGCAGCGATAGACATCTCGCTAGGGTATTCGATCGACATTGACCAGCTGAACATCGACTGGTCCCATTATTTAGATATTCTCGATAATTGTTGTCTTGAACTTATACCCGCAAAACCACCAAAAATAGAACTTCAACTCAATACTCATCCAGATATTCTTTATGCTACTGCTATGTATAATTTAATAAGGTTCGTTATCTATATTGCGAATTCAAGTTCTCGTATTGTGTTAACTCAATCATCCCATAATAAATTAATATTTTTGTAATTAAAATCGCGAATTTTTAGTTTAGGTAGTTTCAGATGATTTCAGACTTATCTTCCTTCTTACTTCTCCTCTAACTCTTTGTGCCTGCCATTTTCTCACCTGTAAATTTGGTAATTCATTTTCCTAATCTCTTGTTAGATTAATTTGAGAAAATAGAGACCATTTTAGATTTTTTACTGAAAGTAATGCTTCCATTAATTATAAGCTTTACAGAGTGGCCACTAGATCGGGAATATAAAATACTAAATTCGTAAAATAATTAATTTTTAAAATGAAAAATTTAGTTATGTTATTATTGAGAACAAAAATTTAATGTCCAGGAATTCTGTTATATATTTGAGTAGCCACCCTGTTTTAAAAAACTCCTTTCATAATCCTACACTTATTTATCTACTCTGCTTCTATTTTTCCTCATTATCTTAAATACTTTTTTCCTTCAAAAATGCTGAAGATCTTGATTCTTTTCAGATATTATTTGAATAGATTCAAGGACGTCTATAGACAAACAACAATCGATATGATGCTGGGAAATTCAATAAGCGAGGAAATATTCCAAGAGCGCACTGACGAAGAAGACAATGCAGCGACGGCTGTTCACGTAAAGCTTTTGATCGAAGATTGCAAAAAATTGTTAATACCCGACCTGGATTCAATTCTTGGCAGTTGGGGTCTCATTGACGCTGACCCAGTGTATGTAGTTCTCAAATTGATTTCTTACGTTCAAGATGCTTTGTGTCACTTTCTTAGTTGACCTTTTTTTGATTTTGCAGAACTGGTGATCCGACAGAAACGGAAATAGACACCATTTTAATTTTAACGCACGATAGTTATTACGTGGCTGATTATGATGAGCAAATTGATAAAGTAACTAATTATCAAAGAGTTCCACTAACTGACATTGTTCTGATAGAATGCGGTCAGCCTGAAAATACTGTCTCGCTCTTCAAAAATAAGCAACACTATTGTATTAGAATTAATTACAAAATGGGAAGCGATTACGGCTATTTCCATATGTTTCGCAGTACGAATTTACGATTCTTTAACAACATGGCGATAGTGATAAAAAATGATGAAGAGACCATAGGTAAGAAATCAGAATCACTGATATTTTTTATATGGAGCTGTCATTTTTTAAATGGAATTTTTTCTATATCTTTTAGAATCTTTGAAAGCGATAGCAGAAGCATTTGCTGTAGCGATGGAAATCGGTGGTTTCCCAAAGGTACCTATAGCAATGAATGTCACTTTGGACAAACGGAAGAGCAAATTGGTCAACTCCAAAGGCCACACAGGACTTCTGGATATTTCTACTTTTCCGGAATTGACAAGGAATGTTTCGGAAACACAGTTATTGGCTCTGAAAAGTGCAGGTTTGTAACTCGAAATTAAAAAGTGTTATATAATGGACATTGTTTTGAAATTCAGCAATTTTTCTCAGTATAATTTTACAATTTATTCACTGTATTGTCCCTTACAGGAACAAAGGCTCTGACCAACATGAGCGAACAGTTTAGCAAACTAAACAAATTCGGACACAGTATTACCTCCAAAAATCCAATTAACATTGCCAAAAATTTAAGTAACAAAAAAACCGAATCATCTTCTAAGCCTACGTTTATGCTTGGCGATAGAGATATTGCTGGAAATTCAACAGGACAATCCAACAATAGCAGCAGTAGTAACAGTAGTAATGAGGACATAGAAATGGGTCCAATTCGAATGGAGAAGCCAGACGATTATGAGCATGACGAGAAACTCATGGAGGGTTACACACCCACCATAGGAATAATTATGGGAGTGAAAAATGACGCCATTGTAGATATTAACCAAGACAACAAATCGAACCTCGATCACTCACTTGCCACTGATCAAAATAATCTTTCTGGAAATGCGAGACAAAATCTTGTCGTTGGTGGATTAAATCTCATTCCTTATTCACAGTCTGGATCAAACGTTTCTTCTCAGCATTCAATGTCTGCAACGACGCCGGAAATTACGATTCAAGGTGTCGATGGTGCTACTGATGAGAAAGAGAAAAACGTCCCACCTTCTAGTTTGAATCTTCCAAAGAAGATAAGTCACTCATCTGGAGAAGTTGACGGTCAGGTAGTTTCCACAGATGCGAAGAATGTTACTCTCCAAACGGATAATAGAATGTATGATAAAAAAAGATCTACTTCTGAACAAGATTTAGTATTGAATATATGCTCCTCGCAGAGTGAGTCTGCTCTCAAATCTATCACTACCGTAACTAGTCCCATAGCATCAACTGCAAAAGATATTTTATCACCCTTCTCGAAATTCGCCAAAGGAGTTCAAAATTTAGGAGCAAATTTGGATCCCAGGAAACTGAAGCCTGGACAGATAGGGATGCCTAGAAACTTGTCTGATCATCACTTGGAGCAACGGGAAAAACTTCAAGAACGTTGGGTGAAGTGTAGATCCAAATTGATAGCTCTTTAAGTTTCAGAAAAGGTCTGTTCATTTATTTTCTCTACTAATATGCGGTCATGTAGTGTTCGACATGTTACCGTAATACTAAAAAGTAACGCTTTACCATGATTTAAAAAATTTTAATAGCTTTAAATTCAAGAAATCACTGAATTAAAATTAATTTAGTGTCAATGTAACATGTTTCTTCTGAACACTGTTAATTGCAACGTGGCTATAATTTTGTAGGCATTCAAAATGCAAGTAAATTGATTAATATTAAAATTAATCAATCTCAATGTGAATAAATATTAATCGTATTAGAAATCATGAAAAAACACCAATAAATGTATTAGGATTTGTGAATTAAGGGCGATACGATATCAATGTGGTTTTTTAAAATACAAAATTTACTTAAAATACATCTTGCAGGAATTGAAATATTTTATAAGTGTGTCAATTATAAGTGATTTCGGTATTTTTGTGGCATGTTTGCATTACGATATTGCATCATTCTTTTCTACCATATAATTATATCCACGTTGCGTGCTCGAAATACGCCGATTTACTTGAGCGATTTTTTAGTTTACTAACCTTACACGAAAAGTACAATACAGTCAATATTGTTGCAGTAGTTAATTTATTTTGATTTTTTTTTTTTTTGAGGTTTCTACGACTTTTTAAAATTTTAAAGACAATTCACTTCTATTAATTCCAGCTTGACGAAAAGTATTTTTACATTATTTATAAATGAAAAAAAGGACAAATGTGCAATAAAACATTGTTGAGATTAAGTGAAAACTTAGGGGCACGTGGTAATTACCATAAGGGAAAATTTAATTTCCCGAACTTTACGCTCGGAATAATAAATATTTTTTGCTAAAACTAGACCATTTACCTTCGTTTCGTACAGACGGGGGTAAATGGCCTAGCTTTAACAAAAAATATTTATTATTGAAAGCTTAATCTTGGGCAAACTAAATTGCTCTTATGGTAAAGTATCACATGCCCTTAAGATTAATGAATTAATTAATTTTAAACGTGCTGCAAACGAAAACAGAATTCTGCGTAAAAAGCGCCAGAAAATAATCTAAAATTAGCACAAATCTCTTGCTGTATAATTAAATCGTTCATAAGATAAGATTTTAGCTTCTCTTGAAAATATTCCTGTCAATTTGCTTAAGCAAGATTAAAGACAAAATTTTAGATTAAAGTTAATGGAACGCGTTTGTTTATACAGCAAGTTGAAGAAACAAAGCTTTTTTAGTCAATTATGTAAATAAGAAATGACTAACTTATGGATAAATATCAGTAAATCAGTAGAAATCATTTGTTATCACGTTATAATATCTTTTCGGCTGAGAGTGATATTTAAAAAAAACGTGTGTGCTTCATAGAGACTGAATATCCAAGTTTATAGTCTTCAATTATAAACGTTGAGTGTTTAGTTCGGGCAGAAAAATTCATATATAGAATACTTGTACAAATGTAAATTATTATCCGAGTGATATTAACAAATTTTATTGTTTTTGGCTGCCGTTTTAATTTCCGCTTATTCTGTTTTCTGATTTAGCTATATAATTTACATAAGCCATGAGTATTATAAAAGTGTTATTTAAATAACGTAGAATATGTAGTTGAAATCTGCAATCGTACTTGACACAATGAAAATTAAGACAACTCTTTTACAAATTGTCACACAATTATTTTATTCCATTATTTTTTAAAACATAATACTCTTTTTTCTTAGTAATTGGCTAAAAGAAAATAGTTACATTTCTCTAAGACTTGATGAATTGCTTTCTTCCTCATTTGCTTTATTTTAAAAGTAAAAGAATATTCTCCTAAGCTTAAATACTCTCTGAAAATTGACTTTTATATTCTTCTCGTGAGTTAGTGAAAAGATTGCTTTTATAAATAATAATTGTTTTATTGAAGCTCTAATTTTTTAAGAGAGAGTCTGTGATAAATTTCGGTAGGATATATGAAAACAAGACAAAATAAACTAAAAATTTAGTTAATCCTCCATTCCTAGTATCATTACCAAATGTGAGTTTTGAGTTGTAAATTTGCTACGCCAGATGCGTAATAATCCAAAGTATTCATTCCATAAGCTTGCCCCACCAATGAGATTACAGTTAATATTATTCATGATTTTGTAGGCAGATATTAAAATTATAGGAAATCAAAGGCGGCAAATTTTCTGCAGATTTATAAATGTAATATCATTTGTAATATTAGGTTCAATCGAAGCTCACTGTCGCATTGGTGAATAAGCTGCAATTATTGCTAATCAGTATCTCTTATCAATTATAGTACGTATACAATACCGTGCGTCTACTGCAGTATTCTTATATAGCTGAAGATGTATAACTGATAAAAGAGCAAAGACAACGCATGAACAATAACTTTAGTGTATTTTGTAGCCTATAGGGGCTTTTAATGCCTTATAGATATGTAATTCGAGTTTGAATAGATTGTAAATGCAAATGTGAAAAGTGAATATACCTCTCTCAGAATTTTTTGGAATCCTCATCCTTGAGTTTTATTTTGTTAATAACAAATCAATTTCCT
>JAUESH010000015.1:1589314-1602317 GCA_032275165.1 Synergus magnus | reverse complement strand
AGTGAATATACCTCTCTCAGAATTTTTTGGAATCCTCATCCTTGAGTTTTATTTTGTTAATAACAAATCAATTTCCTTATATATTTTTTTCTAAGATCTGCGCTTTTCTACAATAGTATTATATTTTCACTCGTTAAAAGATTTTTTTACATTTTAAACTTATTCAAATAATACTATAAATTAACATTGAAAATAATTATACAAACACAAAACAGAATTTCTCTAATTTAAATTTAAAATTAAAATAGCACAATTATATAACATTAAAGACTTCAAATTTGCTATTGTACAATTCTAAGCGCTTTAAATTGAAAAGTATTTAATTTTGAGTTTTTTTTATTGTTTCTCATTTTTTTATTTAATTCCAGGAAAATCTAAGGTATCAAAAACCAGTGAAGTACTCATTTTTACGGTCACCCCCTATATTTCATAGCTTTTGAAGAAAAAATATGTTTTGAATATGCATTTTCTCTTAAATTTTTTCGCTTCTAAAAAAATTTAATTTTACAGAGTTATCTATTATAAAACGTGTTACGTTCTGAAATAGTTTAATCACAACGCCGAACACTGTAAAAATATTAATAATTTCGTTTAATATTAGTATAAATCATCGTAAAAATGAACAATGAACTAAAACCTTGTATTCCAGTTCATAAAATTGTCAAATCACACGAAAAAATAATTAAAAAACATTAAAATATTGAAAAATCGCAGCGCCTTTAAAATACGCTCATGTTGCGCATGCGTATTAAATTAAACGACGGGCTGCGCGCACAACTGTGGTGTTCCGCAATATCGGAAGAAGATCTGTGGCGCGAGTAGTTCTTCGGTTTTCCTCATTTTCCTAACAGGAGAAAAAGTCTTTAACGTGCGTATATCAGTGCCTCGACTAGAAACGTGCTATGTTTATTCGCGTGTAATCAGCTTATCCAGCAGGAAAACCGAACAAAGACCCGACAAGCCGCAGAAATGGGTGAGTGAGATTCGCGATCGCCGAGGATTCCGCCTCTCGGTGCCGGTTGCTTTTTTTTTTTTTTTTATCAAACCCTCGTTCATCCCATCGCTTATGCATATCCAAGTTTGCCTGCATCTATCCGTAAATAGAATTGTTCGTACGATGACAGATACGCCCTTTCTCTGTGGTATTTGTTAAATTTTCATGCTACTTTCCTTCTCTGTGACGGGCCGATGTTTTCGAGATGGTTGAGGGCGCGCGGGCCACTACCACTACAGCTATAATTAGTCGTATCGTCGATTTGACGTTTTCTGGGCCGACGGTGGCCCGTTTCCCCCTCTAAGTTTTGCTTTTCCTTTTTCTTTTTTCCCCTTTTCTTTTGTGTCCCTTGCTTTAACTTTAACACCACGATGTTGCGCTATTTGAGCGTGACCTGCATTCTATCTGGTCATGCTTGCCGGCTTGGGCTGGGCTGGTTGATCCAACTCATTCCAATTCGTTACACCGACCACATCCTCCTCCACAACCATGAACGATGCACCGATCGTTCGATTCCCTTGCACTTAATTCACCCCTCGGACACCACCACAGACGGCTTTTCTGCTAGAGCGAGGTGAAAAAAGGGATCGTCTTTTTCTGGAGTGACGTGACATCGATGATCGGGTTGAGCCTCAGAGCAGTCGAGAGTTGGGAATTATGATATAGGATAGTTTATTAATTACAAATGATTGATTAACGATTAAAACAAGTGGAACGTCGCTCTTTACGCAACAGTATTCACTGACAATTACCTCTCTTAATCAGAAGCAATTAACAGTCTTCTCTGCTCTCTCAAAGGTTAAATAAAAACACTTTCTGAGACGAAGTTGTTACTTGGTGATGTCGAGCCGGTACAGCATCACACCTGGGTTTTATAACCTTTCATCAGACTTTAAATGGGTGTTTAATCTTTTATAATGTTTTTTAATTGATCTTGGAATTTTATTGACTTTATATCTGAATGATGCTCCAAAGAAGCTGATTTTTATAGATAGAATTTCACTTTTTGAATAGATTTGATCTTCGATATTAATATCTCTAATATACTCAATTCTGAATGTGAGATTTTACATATTTAGGAAAAAAACTAATATGCATTGTTGATCTAGCTATGACTGAAGGGGTGATTAGGAATTGGAGCATTTATTTTCAACATTAATGTGAATGAAAATCTTACTTTATTTATAATTAAAATCCTTAAAGGCAATAATGAATATTTTCCGCTAAAACTAGACCATTTGTCTCCGTTTCATGCAGACGGAGGTAAATGGCATAGTTTTAGCGAAAATTAGTTATTAATGCATAAAATTGGCAAAACTAAATTGCTCTTATAATAAAGTGTCATATGTACTTAAGAATGCATGAAAGTTAATCTCTTCAATTTTTAAAAATCTGTAATGCCACAAGATTCTCCTTTCATGAAAAGTGAGTTATCTTTTCTCAGAAGGTACTCGAACCCATTTACTTCTCATAATTAACGTTCAGCAGATTTATTTCCGCAACACTATGGCCTCTTCTTCTCCGGACTATGTAATAAATATTATTGGTGGTAATATTAAAACGGCTACTCTACTTCTTGTTCAATTTTACTATATCATTCAGGCAAAATAGATGGAAGATAGTGAAAAAGTATTCCTACAGAAAATAATTATTTTCTTAATAAGAAAAATATAAATGCAAGAAGTCGTTTTTAAGGATTCATATTGTGTTTCAACTTCGAATTTAAATCAAATTATAATACATCATCTGAATTCAAATCGTCTATCGAGTAAAATCCTAATCTACTCGCTTATAAAGTTCAAATTAATAGATTAATTATTTCTCTTGCAAGGTTTAAAGGGACTTTTTATCAAAACTCTTTTTTTTATCTCACAATCGGTTTGAAGTTTAAAACAATAATAAAAAACAGATTAAAAACGGTATTCTTTTGCATTAAAATTTTCAAAATAAATGCATCACATAAAGCTTCGATGACTTGTTTGATTTTATATTGATTTTTGTACCGACTGCACATATTGGTGCAATGTTGAATATAAGGGTGCCACCCTCTAGAAGTCATTATCTTGATAGCTTTTACTAACAACCGTATGCGCTGTATCGTGTCTTTTCAACTTTGCAACCTTGGCTCTCAATTTAGCTACCTTGTGAACCTCTCGACGAGACCTGAAAAATTATTCATGATAGCACTTTCAGTTTCTTTCAAATCGCAAAATTGTAACGAGAAGAATTTTGCTTCTTAACACAACAATTATTAAAAAATGCAACAATGGATGTTTTAATAAAATAGTTGAATATTCGATCTAGAATCAATTTGACAATTGTTAAAGTTTAAACCCACAATAGATTTGTTTTTCTATTGTAGTTGTCTGTCACCGAAATTTTTGTGAACAGTTAGGTTACTATATTTTATTATCTTTTTCGTTACTAAGCGACCGTCTAAGCTGTGACCGACTTTGTAAAATTTGAAAGGCTCTCGTTGAAGCAGAACGAAGAATCCTTTGGAAGTGAAGTACGAAAAAATGTCTAAGCTCTCTTTAATATTCACAATAAAGAACCGTTACGCATTTATAATAGGAATATTCTTGATCTTTATACAATCTCTATGATTAATTTGATCTAAGGATTCATAAATTGCATAATTGCATACTAATTTACTAAGCAATATTTATAATAATAATAAAAATGAATTTACTAGCACACATTTCAAATAAATTAATCTAATTTGTGTTAAATGATTATTAATAATATTATGAAACCTCTCTGCATATATTTGCAAAAGCAGGTTCACATAATTATTAGCAAACGATGAATGGTTCGCATCTGCAATTGTAAACACTCCTATAAGCCTTACATAAGTTAGAATAAGAGTCATCGAATGCTTTTATTCATTTGCGAGTCGGATAAGATTAATCGAACTTCAAATCGATTAAAATTTCAATTTTATTATAAACGATAATTTTAAGATTCTTTTTTTATCGAATCAGAAAAAAAAATCTTTTGTGCAAACTTTGTAACACTTTATGAACTGCAAAAACGATAATTTCTCGGTGCAATAAATAACGTATATACCATAAGTGGACTATAAATTAAATTCTTTTCTGACGTATTTAATTTGAGTTCTTACACATGTGGCCTGTTAAATTTCATAGTGGAATCAAGGCCAGTCTCACACACACCTTCGTTATCAAGCCTGCAAATACGTGTTAACATTTCGTGATAAAATCCCATTATAAATTTGGTGGTTTGGTTCCTATTGATCGTACCGTTTTTGCTTTTGAACCCGCGATTCTGTACTCCAGATTCACATTTAAGAATGTGTAACAACTTTGAACAGTAAAAAGAAGCTTATCTCTTTTTAAGATAGCATTGGCATGCCTTCATGGTAAATCGCTTGTATCAATATTAACATCACGTTTAATCCTACAAAGAGTATCAGGGCAAAGAAATAAAAGATCTTTAATACGTGCCGACGTAAATATGATTGAAACACTCAAAAAACTGTCATCAAAATTCTGGTTAAATATGCCCTTACTATTTTTACTGTTGGTTAAAGTAACCCGAATTTTGGTTATTTTAATCAGAATTTCTAGTTGAAACAACTAGAATGCTGGTTAAGTCAATCAGAAAAAATAGTAAGAGTATATTTAACCAAAATTCTGGTCAACTTAACCAGACATTTTTTTGAGTGAACAATTATAAGTTTTAGTGAGAAAAATATGCTTCAGAAGCAAATTAAGATCTTTAATGAATGTTTCATATATCGCGAGATAAAACAATTTAAATATTAATTACAAAATGAAATGAAAGATGAATTATTATTTGTATGTAGATGGAATACATCAGATCATTAGAACAGGCTGAAGCAATTGGAGCGAAACTATTAAAACAAGATCGGTTTCAGTGTCAGACAACGGGGAATATATATCGTTTATTTAGTAAGCAACCTAATAAATACACCAGAGAGAACTACAATGTTTATAGACTCAATCTTGGTATCACTAATTTTTATATCTGAATTAGAAAATAGTAATTGATTGAGAAAAGCTTGACGAACTGTGCAGATCAATTAGTTATACTTGAAAGTGGGCTAATTTAAAACGAACAACTTTTTAGATTTCTACTTTGTTTTATCTATCTGTATGTAGTTTATCACAATTTGAAACTAAGGAGGAAATGAGATCGATTGAAATTAGTTTCCTCCAATTATTATTATTATTTCATAAATTTCTTTATATTTTCTTTATCTGAATTCAAGAATCCGAGTAATTTAAAAACATCTCAAAATACTTCTAGGAATTTAAAAAGAATTTTTAGAATTCGATAGGACCTCAGAAGATTTCAAAATTCTCAAGGGATTTCAAAGAAATTTAGAAGAATTCAGAAACAGGAGTGCATCTGATTCAATACTAAATAAAACATTTCGACCACTTTTTAAACTTAGAACGACATTAGATGGCCTTTAAATTATAAAGTATCCAATCATTTGAACTTATAATTGTGCTACCGGTGTACTGTACACCGAAATTCAATGTTTTGCACCCCTTTCTAATTTCTAACTTTAGATTGTCCTATTTATTTCTCTTTAGATTTATTCTCCCAAGATATTACTTAATCTTCCGTTAAGTAATTTTCTATTAATAATATTAATATATATCAAATATAATTTAATGAAACATAAATTTTATTTTATTAATATAATTTACTATTCAAGATATACAATTGCTGAAATTGGAGATATTAATTTAGTTCAATTATCCGAAGCTCCTAATTTTGTACAGTCTAATTGACTAGATTTTGCTAATATTGAAAAATAAATGAAAAAATAAAGTAAAATGAAAAATAAAGTTCTCATGCAAAGTCGGATCAGTATCCCTAGCAGTTTATTCCTGGAAACGTCATTTCGAACCAGTGACATCATACAACTGCTCGTGAAATATGGAGGGGGATGTAGAGTGTCATGAATCCACCTTACTCTCTTGCTAGTGGTGGTTCGCGTTTCAACTGATGAGGATCATTGAGTGTTTTCCTCTCTCTCGTAAATTGCTTTAATTACAAATTAATCAATGTCAAACCCTGCAATTAATACTTTTGCATTGATAAAGAGTATAATTTTCAAAGTGTAAGAGTGTAACTTAAAATCCCGTTAGAGAAAACTATTTTTATTTTTAATTATTTATGAAACAATTACAATTAAAAATAGAGACTTCATTTTAGACATAAATTAATTTATAATGATTAAATAATTAATAATTTAGCTTCTTGTTAAAATTGTATTCAAAATTGTTTTATTTTATTTTATTTTACTTTACTTTAATTTAATTTAGAATAGGTTTTAATTATTTAACTAATAATTTTATTTTTCTCATTATATTAGTGAAAACTGTGCTGTGTGATTCCGGCGTGAAAAGTTACGCAATTCAAAAGTCTGTGAATACACCGTGAAATCATAATGAAGCCCAAAACGAACGAAAGCTTTATAATGAGTGAAAGAAACGGGGTCAGGAGCGATTCCAGTCCTGAGGCACATCTTAAACAACAGAAGCAGTTGAAGAAGGGTGAGGGTCGAAACTTTAATTAGATTATATTCGAGAAGGGTTTTTAAGTGATTAATCAGTAACAACGATACCCGGAAGTCAATAGAGAAATTGGACTAAACGAATAGAACCTTAACTTTCATGCATTATTTCCATTTCAACAAATTATTTCGAAAATATATTTTTCATCAGTATTTTAAAATTGAAAAATCTGTTTATCATTCCATTAGCTCATACTTTTAATTAAATTATATCTATCATCCGATATCAAGATAAATTATCAGATTTAATTTTGTTATTTATGAGGATTTTTGTTATTTATTCACAAATTTACACTCATTTACAAAACAATCAATTCCAGAAGAATAAAGTCCAGAAGCAATTCTGAAAATTACTGCTCGACGTGTCAATTCTGACAAGTCCATAAGACAACCTTCATTTTTGAGTGCCAAAGATAAGGTGACAGTCGTACGTGTAAGAACCACGCGATAAGAGCTGGCCGCAAAAAGCGTTTCAATTACTTGCACAAGCCATTGTGGTTTCTAATGTTACTTTAGCAACGTCTATTTTCAATTCCTTTAATTACAAGTCAGGATTTATAACCACTAACAATTAACCGGGACAGCATGTGTAAGAAAATAATTTCAGATTCTTTTTTCACGCGACTAATAACTTCCCTGCTTCAACATAGCAAACGATAAAAATCCGAGTGAATTAAACACTCGTAGATTTTACGATTTGTAATGAGAATGAGGATCGAGACTTACGTCACTGCACCTGAAGGCAGGTGAATGCAAATTGAGAATCACATATTCTTTACTGCTGTTTCATGAAAAAATATCTTTACACTATTGGACGAGATTTTATCAATCTTGAAAATATATTTCCCACCAGAAGTTTTAACAAAAAATATTTGTTTCATAGGCATCTATATAAGAAATGCAGAATGAGCCAGGAATTATTTTAGTAATTTATGTGTATAATGTGTTATTACTTATTATGTTTTTCCTGGTGGGTAGTAATTATATATTTGAAGTTCCTCTATACATATCATCATCCAAATAAGCAATAGTCAATAACGATGTAACATGTACCGGTGAGTTACGCAAACATTGAATTAACAAAGTACGACTACCGCTTCCTTGATAGTGACTGATTAACATAAATGCGAGTGGAATCTATTCTTTGAAACAAGCAGAGCCTAAAACTTGTTGTACGGTGGACTATCGACGTGCCTGGACGAACAATAATTCCATTGTGTGCCTTTCAAGTTTATCTTATTCGCTTTCTCCGGCGCCAACAAGACTTGTAGACGATGCGCTTTTATACCATAAAGTTGGAAGTAATTAGTTCAAATTGGTAAACACCTATTAAACAGACATTACCAGACAATTTACTGACCCGAGATGCAGTGCATAGAGCACACATGGGTCGTTACGTTTGACCCCACTTTGCGACATCCTATTTAACCCACTTTATGAATCACATTAACATATCGCGCGAATACCACTTAGGTCATTGACAAACGCCTACTTGAATCTGTCTCATTCTAATATTACATATTTATCGGTTAGATATTCTTTTCCACTTAACGATTTAAATTCCTTGATCCTCCTACTTCGAAAAGTGAAAATTTGACTCCAGATAGGGAACCTAACTTCTGTTAATCAATCCCTCAAGTTTAAAATAAATATCTTATAACGAACTTGAGATAATTTGAGAAGAGAAAACCTGAATCTGTTTTGCAGAGCCTAAATATTTTAATTGTTCAATTGTACGTCTCAGCTAGAGGAAATCTCAAGCAATGATTCATGAGGATTTGTTCAAGTGTATCTGATAGGGAGGAAGTCTTAATTTTAAAGAATGCTGCATACATATCTGGTAAAGTGGAAGTGTAAAGTTTTCTTCTATTGGACTCAAATTTTTTATTTCTTATTCCTAACATTCAGAAATAGTTTCTCTCATTTTTCGACGAACGAAATGTATTGTATGTCTGGATAGTGTCTGAAAAGTTAAACAATTGGGCGCCGAAAAGATATCAGAACTGTTTAATGGAACTCACGAAAAGCTTTTCAAACTCTTGAACATGAAAGAAATTTGATTTGCTAAGAAACCACAAAAACAATCAATATTATTCGGGAGTACTACTTGTTCAACTTTCAGCAAACTTTACACTCGGGTTTATCGTTTCTTGCATCTTGCGAATTATACAGTTTCCAAATTACATTTAAATAGGAACCTAAATAATAGCCTAGCTAGCCTAGTAATTTCCGCGATTTTATCAAATCAACATATAAAATTCAATGATTGATGTGATTTATTTTTAAATTTACGTTACATCAATGCTTGAATATTTCAAGGTCTTGATCTCTACATTTTTTCCGTTTACAGTTTCTCCGTCATTCTACCGTTGCATAATGACATTTTGTATCCATAGTTAGCCTTGGAAATTTCCAGTTTTTGTAATTTAATGATCAAGTAAATCTGGATATCGAACCTGAATTAATTATAACAGGAGCTTGACACATTTTCATAATAAAATAGGAATTAATATGATGACTGAAATCTGAAAGACTATAAAGATTTATGATTCTATCATTGAATTATTCTGTCTCATTTCGAATGCAAGAGAATATGTATTCCCTGTTGAACAGCATTTGGTAAAATTATATTCCCGCGACTGGTAATGTGACAATCATTGGTTTAATGTTACCAGATAATATTACCAACAAGATTACATCATATGTCCACTATGTAGCGAACACAAAAATACTTGTGGCTACTCTCGCATTATTAACTTTAATAATCTGACAATAAAGTTCCTGACTAGGTCAGGTTTATATCATTCATTTTTATTCAAACCATAAGCCATCACTACAAAAGCCATCTACGTAAAATTATTTTATTAGACATTTTTTCTAATGCTTTATTTTAACCAGTTACGATTCCAAAATCATTTAATTTTTAAGCCGTTTAGATTTTATTTTAAATTTAAACATTCCGAGTTTCGAATGTGCCTCTTGCTCATATTTTTATTTTTGAACACATCAGAATGAAAATTGTTGAATTTTGGTGGCTTTCACTTTGAAATTGCAGTCTTGAATGTTTTAAAACTGTTCTATTTCCTTTCTTAAATTTTTTCCAGAGGTTTTACGTTGTTGGATGTGAATGGACTTGCCCTAAAAATGGAAAATCGAGTCAAAGACCGCTAACGAAAAGGAACTTCCTACTACCCACGTGTATCTCGATCCTAATTTTAAAAGTTCATAATTCAGCTTCCAGCCCTTAGGATCAGTTCAAACTGCTCAAACTCGCGTGACGCTTGATCAAGTCAAATATCCGAAGTCTACTCTACTCATGATGTCACAGAATATTTTTAAACTCCCGCATGAGGGATTTAGAAGTGTGTATTTACATGATATTGACTGTGTTTATGTTTCTCAACCTTTTTACTATTTTACTACATATGTAGTTTGAAATCGCATATTTAAAATGTCACGCCTATGTACTTCTCGGGTTAAACTTCAACAAAGGTGCCATTAGCACCGTCATTATTAATTTCTGCACACTAATCCGTTACATAGATGACATCTCGAATTTCTGCATCGCTGCCTCTTTTAATCTCATCACACTATCATTATTCATTATGTAAACAACAAAAAGAACAAATAGATTCGAAGTTATTGTTAGAATTGTAACAAAAGGAGAGAAGCTTTTCTGCGATGCGGAATCATTAAGTAAGGAGTACATTTTGATTAACTAAATTTGAAAATATTGAAAATATTGAAATTTTTAAAAACAAAATATTCAAAGACTTTCGAAATACGAGAATAAATTCTGACACTGAAGAGAATTGAGAATGGAAAAATTATTCTAGAACACGTCTACTCGAAGCCATTTAATATTTCAAACAGATTTGAAATAATTTACAAAGATAAACAGTTTACGAAATCGTTTGGAAAAAAAAAAATTTGACTTGAATAATTCAGTCATCGATCATATAAACATGTTACTTTCGCACAACAAATTCTTTTGTATTAAAAACACGTCGGGTCAGTAACATTATGACGCAAAAGTGGAATCACGTGAAAAGCATTAAAACATTGTTTTTGTAACTTTCACGCTGTGACGGCTACACATAGCATAGAACGATCTCTCTCTTTTTTTTTTTTTGTAGAAAGAATGGTCATTTTGGTCGGAAGGAAACCGGGCAGTAGACTGGAATGTCGTAAAATGACTCATGCACCTTGCTAGCCAAGCCTAGTCAAGAAAATCATCTTGCACTTTTTATGAGAATGCTATTATGACGTGCCCTGCATAGAGTTTCGGATCTAATGATCAATGATGCATAAAAACAATGAAGGAGCTATCCATTTAAACCTTAAGAATCAATTTTTTAATTACGAAGTAGGTAATGACTTCGCAATAACATTATTAGGAGATTCCAAACAGTTCCAATTTCAAGATTCGCTCGAGTAGTCCGCTAATTCGATAATTAAATTATAGTCTCTAACTGGAAGCTGTTACACTACTGTAATTTCTGTTTCCATCGTGACTAATTTAATTAGTAGCTTTACAGCGATTGTTGAAAAGCTGTTAAAGGCTTTAAATTCTTAATTGATAAATTGACAACAGTAGACTGAAAATTCAAAGTGAAAGTCTTGATTTATTTGAGGAAACAATTATTGATGCCAATATATTTTCTTTGTTGTTGAAAGGAATCAATTACTATTTCATGACCGTGATATATTCTTAAAGGCCTTTTTCTAAAAATTCCTGTGAAATTACTATAATTAACTTACATCGTCAAATTATCATTAGTATCCTAATAAAGCAGTGTTCCACTTACGGAAAATGATGATTAGTGGGTTCGGTTTCCTGTTATTAAATTATAAAAAATTAATGTGTGGAAAAAAATGCTAAATCTTAATTTTACTCATGGATGTAAATAGTAAAAGTTTAACCTTTTACTGCTATTCTGAAAAATTTGCATCTATGAATGCAAAAACCTTAACCCGGATACGTCATCATTTAATTCTGATACGTGTTGCTAATGAAAAGCTTTGAGTTCATTTAATTTAATGTAATTTTATTATGTAACCCGAAAAATTAATTTACGTATGATACTATTAAGTACTACACTCGGTATTACATGCATTAAGCCACAGTTGACGAGTTTGCGACGCGAATTTTAATCGTTCCGTATGATTCATTCATTGAGACGCAAATATAAATAATTGCACTCGCTGAATTTGCATTATCAAAAGTTGAATAATTTTATCTGTAGCTATAATTATAACTACGCATTAAATTATTAGTTATTAATATCACAATTTTTAAAATCGCATTTCATTTTTTTGAAATTTAAAGCATTTATACTCATTATTGATAATATTGCAGAGCACTATTTTTTCTATTCTTGCGATTGTTATTTTTCGATTAATTTCGAGGAATATTAATTTGCGAGAGATTCTTCAATCGCTGCAAGAAAATTGTTTTCTATGAAAAACATTTATTTCAAGACCAAAGCGTGACCGCCAATATCTTATAGTAGATTATAGCTATTTTTGTCTTCAGTTTACTAAAGTCATTGATAATATTGTTTCTGTTTCAGGAAAAACCTTTTGTCAGTCTTGCAAGAAGAAATGCAGTGGGGAAGTTTTACGAGTGCAAGACAAATACTTTCACATTGGATGTTTCAAATGTGCACAATGCAATTCCAGCCTTGCCCAGGGTGGATTTTTCGCACGAGAGGGTTCCTATTATTGCACGAAGGTAATTATAAAAATATATGTATATATAATAGTTTTTATCTTATTTTTGCTTCGATCTTCTTATAATTAACTAAAACCACTTTTCATTTCAGGATTACCGCGAGAAATGGGGTACAAAGTGCGCTGGCTGCGGTGAATACGTTGAAGGTGATGTAGTAACTGCTGGAGAAAAGCACGCGTTTCATCCAAACTGTTTTCACTGTCAGAGATGCAGACAACCGCTTTTAGGTCAAGGAACTAAAGTCACTTTGGTTCAAGGTATGTCTCTTCAAAAGAAATGTTGGTTTTACCAAATTTAAATGTGGATCCTTTAACTTCAAAAGATTCAAGACCAGTGAATTTAAAAGCAGCCTTTGGAGGACTGAAATTAAAGCAGATCAGAGTTAAAATCAGAGAAGCTATACGTCTTCACATTCAAGAGTTTAATTTTTAAATTCTTTGAATTTGCAGAGAATTTAAATTTAAAAGCACTCAAATTTGAAATATGTAATTTAGAAAGTAATGGACTTAAGCTGTCAAACTAAAAATTATTTAAAATAAACTATTCTCACAACAAAAATGCTCTAAGAGTGCTAACAAATTTGATATAACCATTTTTTAAATTTTAATTATTTTAGTGCTTTTCTGTGTATATTAGAAAATTTTCACTAAGCGAAGAATTTATTAATTATTTCTTTCAAAACTTGAATGAACACGGGACA
>JAUESH010000015.1:1576562-1589214 GCA_032275165.1 Synergus magnus | reverse complement strand
CAAGTTTAGAAACTTTACTTTATGTAATTAATGAATTAGAAATTCTATATGCAGTTAAATTCTTTAAGTTTGAATATTACATGTGTAATATTGATCATTTTTTACTTTCTTCATGTGCCTCAGTATGTGGTATCCCTGAAACCTAAGTTATCAAATCTTTTAAATGGTGAATAACCATAGAAATCTTTCCACAGCCATCTGAAAACCAGAACACATCCCATATTACTAATTTTTAATTGTTTAATTCTAGGGCAAGCCTTGTGTCATCGATGTGTCAGTATTCCAATTCGAGAAGCAACTACTCCAGTAGGTAATTCGCAAGCAACAGGCAATGGGTCTAATGATCCTGGAGCATGCGCTGGTTGCAGGCAACAATTGCGAGAAGGTCAGGCTTTAGTCGCGCTTGACCGACAATGGCACGTCTGGTGCTTTAAGTGTCATAGCTGCGATACAGTTCTTCATGGAGAATACATGGGAAAGTAAGTCATCTCAAGCAAAACCTTTTCTTAGGCCCAATTTAATTCACTTTCTAATTTTCTTCTAGTATCTTAATTTTAACTTTTACCAGTATTTAAAATATATTCTGAATTTCAGAGATGGGGTGCCTTACTGTGAGAAAGACTATCAAAAGCAATTTGGTGTCAAGTGTGCCTACTGCAACCGATACATTAGTGGAAAGGTACTTCAGGCCGGTGAAAATCATCATTTCCACCCAACATGCGCAAGATGTACGAAATGTGGAGATCCTTTCGGAGACGGAGAAGAAATGTACCTGCAAGGTGCTGCAATTTGGCATCCGCGATGTGGTCCTGGACCCACTGGTCCAAATGGAATTGTAAATGGCCATGGCGAAGCTCACACGCCACAACACAGGGAATCTGAACGTATCTCTAGTAGTGCATCGGAAATGCAGGTAAGAATAGTGCGAAAGGTCAGCTATTTTTATAAATCTCTTTCCTTTACCAAAAGAAATTCTACACGTGCTTGTTGAAGCCATCCAATATTATTTAAAGAGATTTTAAAATGTTAAATTAAATTCCCTTAAAATGGAAAATAATTTGTACATGAATTGCTAAAAACCTCCCCCACCCCTTCATATCGAAGTATTAAGCTTTGCAGCTTCATTTCAATTATTTTTGTAGAACATTGCAGAAGCGATTTAAATATAATTGTGTGTAAATAAGAAAATGAGTGTCTGCACTTTTATCAAAACCAGTAATTGGCTTTCAAAATCGATAGCGATTAACAAAGTGCCAAGCTGTAAGAGCCTCAATTCAAATTCAAAGTTGTCATATTGTACGCGATTTTCAAAATTCACAATTCAAAGAGATGAGTGCACGATGCTGAATACTTTCACTTTATTTTACCTATTTTTTATTATATTTTTGGGCACCTTTTTTTATATACTTTTCAGTATATTTGAGTGTATTCGTTTTGTATATTTATTTATGTATTTTGACACTGTATTTTGTGAACAGTTTTTTTATTCGAGGTATTTTGTTTGATATGCATAGCAGAGAGTGACAGTGTTAAACATGCTTTTAAAATAGCTGAAGCAGTTGAAAAGCAGAATACCAATTTTCAGTTCAATTTTCAGATAAATTACATGTGAGTCTGCTCTTCAACAGTAAAACATTGTAAAAGTAACTGTGCCATATTTTATTTGATTTACTTTATTATTGCTTTGTTAATTATCTTTTATTTTTCGCATGATCATTGTGTATAGTTTTCATTGAGGTCACGCACGCCAAGCCTGAATGGATCTCTGTGCAGCCCTTACAGCAGCCTCAGTCGCAAGGTATGCCATGTGCCTATCTTTTTTAAGCAAAACTTTAAGAAAACAGTTCACTGCTTTCTCAGTGTTCTTGGTTCTAATAGTTTTCTCAATAGAGCGCCGTATCTTTTTAGTTTTCATTTTGCGCTGCATAGTCTTTAGATAGAGAGCAGATTTTCGATGAAAGCCTTAAAGAAATTCGAAAAAGGAACTCTTAAATCTAAATTAAATTGATTCCCTTAGTACTATCCTGCGAGAACTGGCAGTCCTGGCCTGATCCTCAGAGAGTATGGGCGCAGTGGTCCCGAAGATGTTTCTAGGATTTACACGTACTCGTACTTGACTGAAACTCCTAGTCAAGGATATTTGAGACGTCCGATACAACCTTATGACAAACCTCCTACGAGTCCTCACTTTCACAGACCGAACTGTAAGTTTCTAGATCACGTTCAGTTTAATTAGAACCTTTTCTTTAACTCTAGAAAATTGTGGGATTGTACTTATCTTCGAGAGGAATAAATAACAAAAATAAGTAGGATTATATTAACTTAATCAACAGCTTCGCGTTCGATAAGAAGTAGCGGTGGACGAAGTAGTCGATCTGGAATGAGAGCTTTAGTTGATGCACTTAGTGATTCGAGACCAAAATCACCCGCCAGTCAAGTAGATAATGAAGAACCAATAGAACTGGCGCATTATCCTGATGCCATGAAACCCCCGCCCGGTTCGCAACCGCCTATCGAGAGGGATGATTTCCCTGCCCCACCGTATCCTTACACTGATCCCGAAAGACGCAAACGATGGTCGGATACATATAAGGTATAGTTTTTATTTCAGAGATTACTAGAGTGAGGGCTATGAAGTCCTTACTGATAATACTTTTCGTCGATGTTTTTTCTAATAATTTCTAAATTTTAAAGGGTGTGCCTGAATCCGACGATGAGGATGAAGTAGATCACAAAAGTTACATCAAGGAGGTGGAGCAGAAATTAAAAAAGGAGCATGATGAATTGAGCAAAATCGATACAGGGATCGCGAAGGTCTTTCTTCAAGACAGAGAGAAAGATAGGGAAAATTTAAGACACAAGGCAGCTAACGTAGATCCCAGAAACGCCTCAAGAACTCCCTCAGCTGCTCGTGAACCGACCTATAGACTGCGATACGAAAGTCCTGTTGGCGCTTGTAAGTTAAATTTTTACCTGGGAAATTATTACTCTGTCAAGAATAATAATTATTATAATATTTCTTGAGAGTCATATTTTTCGTTACCTTTCCTTTTTAGCTCCATCAAGAAACATAGATCATGCTCGACCTTGGGAAGATGAAGATGGAATTAGTTTTAAATCGAGCGGACCGAGTTACAATGGTGAGTGTTCATGAACCCTCAAATTGATGATTTTTTTCGTTAAATAAGCGTGTCATCTCATACATGTCCACACGTTCGCACATGACACTAACATTTCACTCTACTGATAATGATTCTGTCATCGGCTAAGCTCTCGAAGGATAGCGGGGTCTCTAAGGGCGTGAAGCACGTTTTTTTCACTCCTACTAAACGAAATTGGCTTTCTATTATATAAAAGTCGAAATGGGCAAATTCAAGTCGCGGATTGGAAAGAACCACATTCGTTCAGTAACGATTGTAGGTGGAGTTTTTGAACAGGATAGCTTAAGCGTAGCATCAAAAAATCAGTCACCCCGGGAGTTGGATGAGAACAGGTGACGTATCTGGCTTTTGCATGATGAGGCTCCTATTATGATATATGTCCTTCTTTTCTATAGAACCAAAAAAAGCATAACGGAACAATGCAAGGGATAATTCGTATTTATTCTATTTTTAATTTAGCGACCATGTGGTTGCCCTAGACGCACCTTGCTATCTTTTTGCATGCTGCACTAAAAGTTGAACGTCACATTTCATGACACATACACGTTATCAATTATGCCACTTCATTTGTTTTGATTTTCAATGTTGGAAGATATTATTCTGACACATAGTTTACTTTTTTTTTTTTTTTTGTTTATCTCTACTCATTGTGATCCATTTTTCTTTTGAATTGCATGCATCATTTGCCTTATGAGTCGATTTCGTAGTTTGAGTTTCATTTTTTTGTTTTAAACTTTCCTTTTGAAGTTGTTGTATCTTCCAACATTGCCAAAAATGATTTTCTACTGCAACAAAGTTACCTGTCGTGTATCACCGTGTTTCTATTTGTGTCTTTGTATTTGTGTTGTGTTTGCGTGGGCAACAGCTGGGAGGTCATCGGCTCGTTCCCCGGCTCCCAGAAACTATCCACCTCTTGGTTCTCAACGCGCCTTCACTCTTCCAAATGCCACTAGACATTATAACTCGGTGAGTTCTCCCAAAGCTGTCCAGCTTGCCTACCGTGGGGAGCAACACAAATCGTATTTGAAATACTGATCTGATCATTTCTTACAATTAATGCACGAAAAGAATATAAAACACTTGACAAATCTTACGGGATGAACGTTTGGTTTGCCACCACGGAAGGTAGAATATTGTTTGCCCTTATTACATTTACTCTTTTGGTGCTGGTTATATTGGGATTTTCTGCACCCTCTATTTTACAAACTAAAGCTAGCACGCTTTACATTATCTTAGATTCCAGAACTAGGCATCTCGTTTTTAATTTGAAAGTGACTCATTATTATATTATTTCTGAAAATTGACTGAAACTCTGTTCAATGAAAAACGAACTGCACAGTCCTGCGTCTTTGATATACGACACTATTAGATTAATTTCAAGACCCCAGTTTGAATATCCTTCAGAACTCGTGCGTTCTATGCTTCCAAATTGCAGCTTGAGAGAGCCCAAATTAAGCACGTTGCGAGACCTTTGTAAAATAGAAAGTGCTGATATCAAATTTTGAATAGACAATAGTAGGCTTGTGTTCTCGGAGCAAAAGATTTGCAAGCAGAAAGTACGGTGTCTCGTAGAACTGCGAACGTTGGGCATACGTATGGGAATGAAAACGTGAGTTTTGCATTGAAACTAATCAGTAATACTGTCGATTGACATTTGAAACCAGTTGTGAGCTCTCTTCGGCACATCCCAAAGCCGGGGTACGGTCTGGCACCGCGAAGTCACACCTTCTCTTCGACAGGCGGTTCCGTTTCTGCTCTCCCTGTAAGTCTTGCACCGCGCCTCAAGCGACAACAATGCACCGTGCTCTTTACATATTTATAGAGAAGCCTCCGGCACTTATTTCGATTTTATTTTTTAAGATTCAAATTTCTGTCATCTAGGGAGATTACTCGTTCAGCGGGATGGGCGACAAGACGCACAGCACTGATTTCTCTTCGGGCAAGTCTGATAGTGAGTAAAAGATTCGAGGAAGTCAAAACATGACGTCTTGCCTACCAATGCTTAAAATTAATTACTAACTTTTGTTGCACTGCACGGTGCGTTTGTGAGCCCTGATACAGAAAAATGTCATTCAAAGAGGCATCACCAAGTTCTCTGTTTTCAAGTACATTGAGTCTACCTGCAATTTTCTTCGGCATGCTTTACTAATACTAAAGAGCTTTTTTCCTGATATTAAATTTAGTTTCAATTTTTAGATGAAGAGTTTAAGAGATAAAGACCTCACAGTCTATTCTCTAGTTCCCCTTTTTTCAGTCAAACTTATTTATATTTTAGTTTTAAAAGCATTGTAATTAAATAAGTCCAGACTTTAAATTCTGTTATGACCATTCTTCTTTGATTAAGAGTCCCCTATTTTTTTAGCAGTTGGATCTGTGAGGTTTGAAGATAGAATAGTTTCAGATTAGTTGATATTCACTAATTGCATTGATCCAATTTAGTCAGAAGAAAGGGATTAAGGGCTCGCCTACGGTTATTTTTTTATAATTACTAAAGGAATAATCGAAGAAAATATGTATTATACTAATACTAATATAAACAGAGTTATTTTCTTTTGTCTAACACTCTTATCCTAAATTAACAAAGACTCAATATAGCAAGAACGTAGGCAATCTCTTTGCAAAGTGTTTACTTATATGGAAACAGTAAAAACCTTAACTTTTTAGAGATTTTATAAATCTTTTGCAGATTAACGTTTACAAATTTGAATAGCAATATTTAAAAGCTTTTACCTCTCACAATAATATTTATATATAGTTTTTATAACGTATTTTGTTAACAAGATTCTCAAGAATTATTTTCCAATTTAGGTAACACTCTGCTATGGCAATTTCTGTTCCTGCTTCGAGTCGGGCTTCTTCTTTATAACAATGGGCACTTAAAAATATTCGAATTAGCTTAGTAAGTTTATTTTTCAAGTGCGAACTTTAAAAACTAGGAGTCGAGACATGAGGCAGGAACCGTTTGGATAGTTTCTAGTTTTTAAAAACAAGCTGGTTTGTGCAACACAGTTTGACATGGTGTTTACCCATTTTTCCTCCAAATTTAGTATCAACAGGCAGCATCACGGATGTGGATCGGCGGGCACTGGTATGTACCACAGCCCCGTACTACTCCCAGCGAATTAGCATGGTTTGTAGCTTGCACTTGCATCTTTATAGAAATTTTGCTTCTAAAGATTCAATTTTATTCGATAGACAAGTTTGAGTTCCGCAAAATAAGTCCAGTAGAATTGGACATCATATCCTTAGATGATTGTAAAAATTATAAATACCAGATTTCGCATTTACTAGATAAAGCTTCTTATCGTTTTTTAAATTTTTATTTATTAGAACTTTGGATAGTTAAAAAATCGTAGTTAAAATGAAGTCGATACGATTTAAGGCATGCGTGTACTATATAGAAGCTTTGTTTTTTTTTCACAAAACTATTTTCATGTCACTTTTCATTCACATATCTCGAATGCGAATTATCAGTTAAGCGAATGTACATAGCACTGTAAATTTTTGCATGAACGCTGACTGTTAATTCTTATGAATATTTCTTTCATTTATTTATGATATTACAAACTTGTGTTTATTTATTTTTATGTAATGTATTTGATGTATTTGGAGTGAGGCATTTCGCAGATTTGGCACTAAAGCAACACAGACTGTTCGGCAATTTTCGATTCCTTTATTTCTTTTAAACTTTATACTAATTTCAGAATTATAAATTCTTGATGGAGAAAATTTACTATTTTTGCGTGCTTTACTTATTACAATTTCATTTTAATTACGTGATCATTGTTTTCATAATTTTTATTACAATACTGTCCATTATATATGCAAGGTTAATTTATCGTGAACCATTTTTAATAATCTATGCTTGATGACTGCGTTCTGCATTTATGGTATAATCAATGTGTCTAGTTATTTCGCAACACAAGTCAAGAATGAGAATCGTACATTTTTGTTTCATTGTATATCAAAGTGCCTTCGTGTATAATGTTTAAGAATCCCTGTTATTATGTAGTATAAAAATTAATTATTTTTTGGTGGTTTAGAATGACGGTGGAATCCTTCCGTCGTCAACCACGTACACAGGCGGTTTGGGATCGGTAGTCGTGGGTCACACAGGACATCATGTGAGACGTTCTTTACCGGACATGGGTGCAGCACCGACCGAACCACCCAAGCTTTATCCTTATCACCTGCTCATGATCTCGAATTATAGATTGCCCGCTGACGTAGACCGCTGTAATCTTGAAGTAAGTAATAGCTCAATACAAATTAATTTCAAAAACCATAATGTTGGGCATGTTTTTAATCTCATATGTATGTAAATTCATGAGCCAACTTGAAGCTGAACTTTGAAGTCATTTAAAAAATTTCAGTTCACAGTCTAGTTTGAATATTTCGAGCTGGCTCGTAAACTCAGCCAAACAATTTAAAAAATCATGAGCTCAACTTCTATATTTTATAACTTTTTCTGTGCAGCGACATTTATCTGACGCTGAATTCGAAGTGATTCTTCAATGCACTCGTGCGGAATTCTACAGACTGCCACAATGGCGTCGCAACGAAATCAAAAGGCGTGCTCGTCTATTCTAACTGCTTTTCTTGCAGTGTTGCTCGTTATATTACCAAAAGCGCCGTATCAACTATCGGTACAGGGTAAACATTCCTTCGACGCAGTTAATTCTTTGTCACTAAACATTGTTCTTCAATTCATCCTTCTCACGAAATCTATTCACTGCATTGTTGTTCAAAAATGAAGGAAGACCCGCTCCGAATAATACTGCCGTTCATGTTTCGAGTCAAATGCATTGTCAATTTTAATTATCTTATGTGTCCTCTTCCATAATCAAAAAGTTACTGGCGATTTGTGTCAGCAACGCATCTATAATTTTTACAAAAGTAATTGCGAAGTCTCATTTTCTTCTTTCGAAAGGAAATGAGCCTTCGAGATTTAATGTAATTTTTCCCAAACAAAGCACAAGGATCATATGAATGTTTGAAATAATGAGAAAAACGCAAAAATACATTGGAAGAGATGTATATTTATATTAGGAATAAGACACATTTATTGCCTAAAGTCCATTAGGATATTATTAGAAAGGTAACTTACTTACCTTTGAATTCTGACAACGCAATACCTTTTACATTGTCAACTTTTACCTACTTTGTAATATTGATTTGTACTTTGAAGAAAGTAAAGCCTACTTCCTTCGAAATAAAACGTTCGTCTAGAATCTAGATCATCACATAAATGAACTCGATTTTTAATTTTTACACGGCGCTGTCGTGACTCGTTTTATACTCAAGCGCTAATAATGTTGACAGAACCTGCTACAGCAGAAATGTAGTAACTGAGGAGAAGTGCTTGTTGCAATATATTGTTGTAAATAAGAAAAAATATCAAAAAAAAAAATGAAACAGTGTGTTAGAAAAAAGCTACTAAGGAGCAAAAATACATCCTCACAAACTTGCTTAATTCAGTCACGAATATCCTACTCTACGAGATGTTATTACTACGTTAAATTGCAGAAATTGTATTAAATAAGAGCTACTACGATTTAAAACTTTTAATAATCTATTATTGTATTATTATATTTTACTATAAGCGAAATAGAAAATACGGTTAAGTAGCTAGGAGTTGCAGCTTTCTTAATGATAATAGGTTATATAATTATATATCTATTGAATTTATTATTTAGCCATCCATGCGCAGTGGGTCAAATTTTTACATCTGTTTCAAAAACTAATTTACAGATTTTGTCATCTTCCTCTTTTTCTCTACACTGCGCTTTTTTAACTCGAAAGTCACTTTAAAAGCATGATGTAAACCTTGGAAGTAAAATAATAACAGAAAAAGGAGGAAATAAAGTAAAAACGAATTTAAGTTAAAAAATTGTAACGTTATACCGAGTGTGATAGTGCAACTCGATTAATAACGATCAGAAATGATCGTCAATACTTTGGCAAAAGTAGCATTACGTCGCGTGACTGCTTTAAGGGTGTTAGACCTAAGCTCTAACATCAATATTCGAATTCCGCATTTTACTTAAAAAATATTATAATTCGATATGTTTTCGCTCTGTAGCATTATTCACTTTTTAATTAGAAATATGCACACAGAGCGAAAAAATGTATAATTTTAATACCTTTTTTGTCAAATGAAGAAATTGAATTTTAAGGTAAGAACTTGAATCCAACACCCTTAAAGTGCTTAGTTTGTCCATTGATTTTTCACATATCAATTTTGTGCGATCCCTTGCAAAGCTATACATACATTGTTTTCACACCCCACCATGTCATGTGCCTACGCGTAAATGTCTCCGGGCATTTAGACATTTTTTTTGGAATTGTTAAACCTGCTACAAATATTGTGTAAAACGAATATTGAACGTGTTTGAAACCTACTTTCAGCTTTACTGCTTGTAGCTAAAGCATGCATTGTGTTCGGGGTACATTCTGTGGTAGCACAACAAAGTATTATGTATACGTGTAATATACTGGTAAAGAAAGGCTTTTAAACCTGTAACTATCACAGATACGATACACGGTGCAACGTTTTAGCTTTCCCGTTTAAAATTATACTTGTGTATGTTTCTGTTGTATAAAGCACATCGCTTCCGCTAGTCCCTATCGAGATAAATAAAAGCAAACTACACAGTAGTCAATTTAAAAATGTCAAATTTTATTTACTCGTAGATAAGTCGCGAGATAACTGTAAGATTCAAAGTGTTTTCAATTTTTAGAAAGAATGATAATCATTCAACTTTTTCCCGTAAAATAACGAATCCTTCTAAGACACTTGAGAGAGGTTCATATTGATCTGTGACAAGTTCTGCCTTTTCTCCAACCGACATTAGTACTGGAGTTGTGTGAACGTGTCCTCCAGCGATAGATTTTGGATTTCCAACTTTTCCTATAACGTCCACTGCTTGACCAACTCGAACAGATACAGGAAGAGTCTGAAATTGCCAAAAATAAAATAATAACAGGTATTTCTTTCATAAAAACTCAGCATTAATTTAACAATACCGGTTTAATCTAATTTCTATATTCTTACTTTTAAATCTTGATCAAGGGTGACAAGCCATCTAGGTTCCATCGCAGGAGCCAAGCAATACATCAAATAGTGCGATTTGCCTAAAATGAGATTTTTGCAGTCAAGAAATGCAACAAAGACGACCATCAATCCAGCCAAAGCTGTGTAATCCAGAACTTTGGAAGCAAATCGCAAGGGACATAAAGATATGGTTCCCTAAAAAGAATGTAGACATCAAACATTTTCTTGATAATTAAAAGGTAATAATTTAAAGAAGAATTTAAAGATAATCATTTATAATTACTTTTCCCAGGTGAATGAGTCCTTGAGAAATGCGAACCAAAAATAAATGCAATGGATTTTTGGCATGATAAGCTGCGAGTTGTCTTAACATGGTAGCTAATCGGGCATTATTGGTTCCAGCACCGACGAGGCCTAATCCAAAAATTGCATTTAGGGAAACTTCTGAGTCATTGTCGTGACTGTATTTGTTTAAAACATCCACTAAAGCTAGATCAGGATTTGATAAGGAAGATAAAGCCATAGCTAAGGGCACAGCTCGTCGAGCTTGAGTGGGACCATATCTTCCGACCTAGGAATATTAAAAAAATATATATAATTTATTCATTCGATTACGTTTTGAACTGTTCAAATATTGGGAGCCGAAAGGTTTTTGGTTTTTTGTCCTTATCCTAAAGCCCTGGCTAATACAACTCTTTAAACTAACGTTTTCTCATATATTTTCGATTTACAAAAAAATTTAATAAATTAATTAAATTAAATTCAGCCGGATATTTATATCATTCATATTTTTGTACTTGTCCAAATATTCGTGAATTTTCTTTGCCATCAGCAAGACCCACGACTCCGACTCCAAGAGAAGCTATAGCTTGAGAAAGGCCAATATACCTAAAAATCAGATTAACATCAATCAAAAAAAGCCTTCCAGAAAATAAATAATTAATGACAATTTTTTAAATTAATATACGTGGAAGCTGTTTCTTCTTTTTTGGTTTCTGAGGGTGATTTAGTGTTTGATGCATTGCCATCATTGTTGCTTCCTTGAATATTGAAAATAGAGGAAAAACTTGGCGTTTGAGGACTTGGTGCTACATTGTGTGAAGAACTGGTAACACTCGTATCATTATCCACTGGTTCAGAGCAGATTCGCAATAATTCTTGCACTATCAAAACGTCACCGGTACCAGCATATGAGCATACCTATGGAATGTCACGTATTGATATTCAAAAAATAATTCTTACTTCGGATTTCAAATTGAAATTGAAAATGATATTGTAATATAAATATAAATAATTTGAATTATTTATTTTTATAAGTATGTACTTGAAGCATTGTTTGGGAAGCTAATTTGTATGGCTCTGGCAAAACTTCAAGTGCTGCTGATGGTGCTTCAATTCCATGACGACAACCCATGTAAATCAAACCCAATGCCAGTGGCAGAAATCTAGAGTTATTCAGATAAATTATTAGTATTTAAAATACTTAAAAAACTATATTTTTGTATAAAACTTTATACCTGGAATAAGTGAGTGATAATTCCTGTGGTGTCAACTCCAACAGTTTTTGAAGAATCGCGGAAGAACCTTCAGAATAGGCAGAACCAACATTGATTAGGCCCAATGAAATAGCAGCAAGAGAAACAACTTCCATAGAACCTTTTAAAATATATTTCTAGTTTATTTTAGATTGACAGGAATTTGTAGCAAACTCTAGCGTAAGATTTGATTAAGAAACTATTCTGAAAAATGTATTAAATTACTGTGTTTGTCCCATAAAACAGCAATCATCAATTCCGAAACATCACTTCTTTGTGAGCCTGCGTAAGCCAATCCAAGTCCCAAAACAGCACCGACCCGTAATGTTTGATTCTTATTCAATACATAATCATTAAGAAGTGCCAAAGCTGGATCACATTCATTCCGGATTCCACAGTTCACCAAACCAATTGCCAATAATGCACCGGATTTGATAAAGTCTTCAGTTGAGTACAAATATCTGGGGAAGAATAAAAATGGTCAGATATTCGATTTTTCGAAATAATTATTTATATTCTTTAGTAATTAGTTACAAATTAACTTGTCGATGGGTACAAGTCCTCCATCCACGTCCCACATGTGTATCAAGCCGAGAGACGCTGTTGCTGATAACATACCATGTTCCTATAGTATTAAAAATCTCATTAAATATCATGAAATCCTTAAAATTCTATAAAATCTTTTAAAAATCAGAAAATCCCTTAAAATTATTTGAAATCTCATAAAATTTCACAAAATCTTTTAAAACCCATAAAAATCTCTTGAGGTCTTTTAAAATTCCTCGAAATTTCACGAAAACATTGGAAATCGCTTATAATTCGTACGAATCTCTTAAAATTCTTAGAATCCTATTAATACTATTCCTCAAAATTTCAAAACATTTAAAATCCCTTAAAATTCC
>JAUESH010000015.1:1527610-1571047 GCA_032275165.1 Synergus magnus | reverse complement strand
AAGTTCCTAAAAATCTCTTAAAATTTAATGAATTCCTTTAAAATTCCGCGAAATATCCTGAAACCCCTTAAAATGCTACGAAATATTTTTAAAATCTTTTGAATTTCATAAAACTTACTCTCTAAATTTGAAAAAGCGTAAATTCCGCTGATTTAGATTAAGTGAGTGATTGACTTTTGAATGACTTGAAGTTGTAAGATGTAAAACAAATAATCGTGCGCGTTTGCTAGTTCCTTTAAAAAAGTGACTTATAGTGACTTTTTCTTAAAAAAGTGACTTATAGTGACTTTTTCTTAAAAAAGTGACTAAAAAGTGACTTGCAAAAAAAGTGAATATGTGGCAGCCCTGATCATACCAGACGGAAGTAAAATAAACAAAGGGAGTTTTTGTGGCGTACGAAATTCTGGTATAGAGATTGCATTAGTTTATGGATAAGCTTATATTGGAAATAATTCTCCAGTATCGCATCTGGTACACGCCTTTAAAATGGTCATAAAGGTCTTGGTATGTCTTAATATACGTTTTATTATTATATAAATTTATGGATAATAACGTTTATGATCGTTGTGATGTCTAATCTTTTAACCGGTGGAAATCATTACACAACTATTGTTTTTAAGGGAAGTATTATATGATACTTTTTAAAACCTTAAAAATATCTGATTTGAATATGACGTATAAATTTTTTATCTTTCGTTGAATAATTCCAAGATAAATTCATATTAAATACAACAAATCTTCAAATTACATGAATCATTTAAAATAAAAGGACCAAATACCTTATTTTTGTAAGCCCAAGACTCTTCTGTATTGGACATAAGTTTATCAACCCCAAACCCAGTATGAACGAAACCAGAAGCAAAACTAGCAGCCAAATTTGCCCTTGCCGAATCATGTTCAGTATTTCTGAAAATTCCTGTCTGCTCTAACCAGGATTTATAAATTTCTTCTGGAAGCTTTGGCTCTAAAATATCCAGTTCTCGAGCCAACATTTGGAAATGTTCATTCACATGAGCATTGCTGAGTATCATTTCTATGTCCTTTTCATCTTCACCCTCGTAATCTTTTCTTAGGGGCTTGTCCTTGAAACATAAATATACGGTTTTGATTTGCACAAAAGTATCAGGAGTGGAAAAACTTTCTTGATAAAAGAAAGAAACTATTTTAACAGTAAAAACCAATTTAAATGTTTCAGAGTGCACTCAATGGAAACTATTGATTGGGTCATTATGAGTTTTATTATAAGTTATGAGAACATTTCTTATATTTCTTACAAGAAAATAATGAGAGGCATTCAAAGGAGTTTTCCTTCAAAGTTTTCTCATTTTTCACATCAAGATTTAAAAAAAGGTGAGTATAAATTACGAAAACGTTTCTTATCAGGGAATAATGAGTACAATTCCAAGAGGTTTTCCTTCAAAGTTTTTCTTATATCTTTTACTTCAAAACTTTTATATATAACTAAGAATACGCTTTTCAATTTTTATTTGAAAATATTAGTCTTTTATTACCCTTTTTTAAATCAGGGTCATCAAAATGTTAAAAATAGAAGCTTAATATTTTCATTCACAAATATTCTTTCCACGTGCTTTAATATCTTTTATCTGCCGATACTTATCAATAATACTAATGCACCAGTACTTATGACATGCAAACAAATTAATCGCTCGAGTATTTCTGACCTTCAATATTTTTCTAATAATTTTAGCATCCATTATAGTTTAACATAGATTAACTATATATTAAGTTATAAATATTGATGTAAATATCGATCTAAGAAGTTTTATTCAAATATTATATTTTTGTCGGGATTTTATAAATAAATCAAAATAATAAAAAAGTCTAATTATATTGTAATGTAGGCTAAAATTATCATACAAAGGAAAATTACTCGTTAGTTTGGAAAAAGATTCTCTTATCCCGTGCCAATTATGCAATTTCTCAAAAGCAATATTTCCTCTACAATCTATTATTGGAATATTCCGAGGTAATTGTTCTTCAATTATCTAATTAATTTCTTTCCGGATGACCCCTGGCTACATTTAGCCTACATTGTCATCATAATTCATGATATGTCAGTCTCAACATAATGATCTCAAAGTCCAAGAATGAATCTACTTCTCATGCACTTTATCGATTGCTTCATTTAAATGCATATTAATGTAAACATTATATCAGATTTATTAATTTATATATCTGATAAATCAGTAGTACTGTATATCCTCATGTAGAAATTTTTCTGTGGCCCAGATCTAGGAACTCTGGCTCCGATCGGGTCTAGATCGAGGGGTTTCATCCCCCGTCTCTGATTAATTTAATTTATTAATGATTAATGAATTTATTGAAAATAAGTACCTGCTGCCTGGCAACAAGAAATGCTAATTGCTTTCTCATTAGGGGGTCCGGGCAACTAGTGAAGCATTTGAAAACTAAATCAAAATCCTGAAGTTGCATCGCTACCAAAGTGGCTTTACAGTAATCACCAAATTTCAAATAATTATCTGCCACTGATTGAAGAATCTGGTGACGCTCGATTTCTTCACTACAATTATTGAATTAACTACCTTAATTTAATTATCATATTTTCCTGTATGTAATTTATTTTGACCTTAATTTTTTACCTGTAGGCAGCACAGCATGAAAGATAATTGCAAACCCTCGAATAATTGGTAGAATCCAAATGTTCATTCAGTAGATCAAGGTGATCTATCTCTAGACTAAGATCGCATGCTTGGATTTCCGCATTATATTTCATGTCGAATTTTATTATACTCGTTATCAATGGCATCAGCTTCTCTCTAGTTAAACATTACATTTAGCATAAATATGGTAATATTCAGATTAGATTATACAATTCTGAAAATCTGAATAGAGTAGAAAATTTTAAAATAGAGTTATAATTTTTTGAACGAAATTGGACCCACTGAATTTCGTTTTCATCATTGATCGGCATATTTGCCCACTCTTCTGTGATTTCCACTTCAAGTCTTCGAACATATTCGTGACCCCAATCTCCAGGATCTATCATGCTACCTTCGAGACAATAATTGAGACACTCCCTTGAACCGGAAGTGGCACCTGCCAATGCTAAGACGCTAAGAATTTCTGCGAAATGTGCTTTGACCTCCTTCCTTTTGATCTTTTTATATGTGTTTTTTAAAAGTTCATAGGAGCTTCTTAAATATTTCAAAGGTTTTGGAACTGATGTCATTGAGGTAGTAGAAGTCTGCATCAGATTTTTCAGCTGTGCAAGAGAGGACAAGATTTCTTTCTCATCTTTTTCCTTCAATTGGCAAATTAATCAATTTTATTTAAAAATTAAATTAAAATTTAATGCAATTTAGATTTGTACGAATAGTTCATTTTTAAAACCAGCTTACTGTTAAATCCCCCACTAATTGCAGAAGTTCTTCCTCCAGGTTCTTATCATCTTCATTCTGTTCATTATTATGTAATTAATTTGTACATAAATATTAAATTGCAGTCACAAGAGTCAAAACTAATCTACTTACTACATGGATTTCTACCTCCGGCTTCCTTTTTCTCGAGACACTAGTCATCTTGGTTAATTAAATATTTTTTATTGTCGCTGGATTTCACCTTCAAATTGACGTAAAGAGCAAAAAACTTCTTGAGAATAATTGACAAGGGACAACCGTTATTCATAACTTTCCTTAGAATTCCTTTGTTTCTTAAACATTTTCAAAACTCTTTAAACAGTTAAAGTTAATCTGAAGCCTTAAGTATATCATTAATAAAAACTCATTGTATAATCGTATTTGTAATCATTTATTTTTTTAACATTTGGACATAAATCATATTAATATATATCATACATTAACAATATTTACAGTTTCTCTCTAACGAATATACAACTTATACAAATACAGAATCTCGAAATCAATTCGAGAATTTACAATCCTTATATTTTATTCTAAAAGTGGTGATGCAAATTCTAAAAGACACATCTAGCTTCATCAGATAGAAAATAATTGTATCGTGTATAAAAAGTCTGCCTAAAATGATTAATCGCTTCAATTTCCTGTACAAGTCAGTCAATTGAGACAATAGAATCGAAATTTTTTCTGTGATAAAACGCCCTATGAATACAAAACTTTGTGCAATCGTGAAAAATGTTTACGGAATGATTATGAGCTAAGTCTTTACTATTATGTTTGATTTTAATTCAAACAAGGGATGGTCTACATTTTTTGTTTAAAACATACTGTGATGTTGAGTCGTTATCAACAATCGTTATCAACCTGAGGTCAATCACATTTAAGGAAAGAATATCATTTTTTCATACATAAAAATGAAAAAATATGTGATCCAACTTATCGAGCTTTTCTCTATGGAATATTTCTTAGAGTGAATATAATTATTTACATTAATTAATAATACGTTTAATCATAATTCGAGGCACTCTGTGACCTCTGATCACAATATGTGTGTGTAAGAGATTCTTACATTCTAAGAGCTTCTTGAATTATTTTCATTATATCTGTTAGAAAATTACAAACGCACTGTTTCCTCGAGGAAACTTTAGACATGACTAGTCTCGAAACTGTGTACTAAAGATACGTTTCTTTAAATTTTATCAAAAATATTTTTAATTCAAACAAAACAATCGCTTTACTTTTAATTATCTAGTTACTTCTCTTTTATGGAAGCGTGGTAATTACCAAAAGAAAAAATTTAGTTTCGCCAACTTTACGATCGTAATAATAAATATTTTTTCCTAAAATTAAGTCATTCACTTCCTTTTCGTGCACAGACGGAAGTAAATGGCCTAGCTTTAGTGAAAAATATTTATTGTTACAAACATAAAGTTGGCGAAACTAAATTTTTCTTATGGTAAAGTATATCACATTTCCTTAAAAAATGCCATAAAAGATATGTGTATAAGTATTGCATTCACAGAGAACGTATGAATGGATCGTTGAGTATAAATATGATTAAAATGTGATATGTTTTTGAATCACTATTACTTGATCGCATTCCTACTTTAACTTCAATGGAACGTTTGACGCCATCCCCTTTTCAAGGATACAGTACTGTAATAATCATATTTTTTAAAAAATGCTATCACACACTAAAAGCTACAAATACTAATCAGTATGTCAAAGCGAATCGATTTGATATATGCAATGCTATAATACAAAATATTTTATATTTAATACCGCAAACGCACACTTCATGCACTTTTTTCTAAAAGATCTATCTTAAACAAGAGATCGTATCGACTTACAGTCGCTTACGTTCAATTATCTAAATCCTATTTTAAAAAAATAGTACTTCTACACGATGAAATGCATTTATCGTACAGGCAGCATTGTTCTTTACGAATAATCGTCAGAAAGTTTAGAATTTGATTTTAATCCAAGGACTGCCAGTCAAACTTGTATGAGAAAATCCCTTCGTGAAAATATATCGAGAGGAAAATGAATTTTCGGATTCTTTTAAACCCTCTCGGGTTTCACATCGCTGATGAAAATCCTTTCAATGTCATATTTAAAAAATGATGATTTTAAAGTAAAAATACCGAATAAAAGTCTTTTGATAAAAGACTCAGTTATTAAAGATCAGTCGAAATATATTAGTTGGCCTTCGGCCTTCTTTCGTTGCCAGCGTCATAGCATTCGGCGAAAATTGAATCTAAAGGCTTTGTTTAAGGATTTTCACTTTTTGACAGATTTTCCTCCTTCAAAATCATTCAAAGAGGGACTGACGCCATTGAGTTCGTCTTGAATTTCCTGGAGTGATTTTCCCTTGGTTTCTGGTAAAATTAAGACAGCGAAAAGGACGGCGATTACGCTACATGTACTGAAAATCCAGAAAGCAGTGTGCGTTCCAAAGAGGGCTTCAATGTTGCTGAAGAATTTTGTGATTATAAACGCCAGACCCCAGCATACAAAGACAGTAATTCCGGAAGCTTTCGCTTTAACGTCTGATGCAAACATTTCACCCATGACAGACCATGGAAGTGGTCCCCAGCCAATACTGTAGAGAGAAATGTAAATTACCAGGGAAACTACTGGGAGCCACGAAAGACTTTCCACGTTGGTGTGAGTTACGTCCTTTAGATAAAAGAAAAGTCCCAATGCACCCTGAAAACATAAAAAATAAAGTTTTTTTTATTAAATTGTTAAATTGTAGAGATGTAGAGAAGGTATATTTTCTTGAGATAAGAAAAATTTACGTATTTTTTTAGTGAATCCAAAAGTGGAAGACAGTGAGGCAAATTTTGAACAACTTATTTTTTCCGAGTATTATTATTTTTATGAAAATGAGTCACTTTCTTGTAGGCATTCAGATTATACTGTTTTGTTTTTAAATGAGAACTGAAAAATTCACATTTGTTATCATTTATGAATAAATTATACAGATATTTAAATAACTTGACGAATTTTCAACGAAAATATATGCATTTGGATAAGACCTTAGGTCATGCGGTAAAAATAAATGTCACTGTCATTAATTTGAAGCCTTCCATTTTCTACTCAAAATTATTGTTAAATATTTTCTACTCGTATTTGAAATGCTTGCTTTTTTGAAAAAAAAATATTATTAGAATAGATGTTTTTAATTAAGAATACAATTTTTCCAATTACGCTTAACTTTATTCTTCTAGGGCACGCTTAATTAATTAAAATCTCCACCTCTGATGTAAAACCAAAAAGGAAAAAGTAACAGATTTGAAAATGAAGGTGCTTGTCGCACTGCAGAAGAACAGATTAAAAAAGTAATTCATTTTACGATCAAAAAATGTCCAGCAAAAAGTCTCTAGAATTTTTTGAAATGAACAATCTATCAAGGAAATAATTTTTCAGTAATAATATGCAACAATGGAAGTTTGCTTTTATTTCTTAATTATCAAACAGAACTGACTTTCTCTAAAGAAAACGATTTCCAATCCATTCCAATCGACACGAATGAGTGAATCACGTGCTTCACTCGACCGGAAAAGATACCTGTAATACATTGATGTAGCATTTATTGACGGAACCTCTTCTCAAGGATTAAGTATCAAGATCAAAGTTAACGAGCTTGACGGAATTATGTGCGATAACAATTATATTATTACATTCCTAACATTTCTAAAATGTTAGCTCATCGCAGCGCGTTTTTTTCTAATTACTCTTCCTGTATATCCACCTATCAGTCATACACCTTTTCGCGTTGAAAATTATGCAAAATTAATGCACATCTGTGGAGGTGGAAAATAGTGAATCGAAGGTCAAATAGAAACGTGGGGAGTCCTCGTTGATATAGAGGAATGCAGCTCATTATGCAAAACAGGCTGCATCAATTGAAACGTGCTCGCGATACCACACATTTACACGGGGATAAAAGTGTCTGCAAATGCACGTACACTCATACGTAATATCTTCAATGGTATTACATAAACTGAACGGTCATAAAAGTGTGTGGTTTGATTAATGCTTGGGAATCTCGGAAATTCCATTTAAAGCGAGAAAAAAAATTGTAACGCACCTTGCTTGATAGATAAAGTGTATCTGCACTTATAAAACTTCGACAAAATGGAATGTGCTCTTCCAGATTTCATATTTAATCAATTATTTATGCTTTACCATACAATTAAAAATGCAGAGTATTCATGCGTTTATTCAATTTTTATTCAAATAACTGGTTTCCAATGTTGGAACTACTCAATCTGGAATTTTCAAGTACTTCTTTGTGTTTAAAAAATTTCAAATTGTTGCCAATGCTGTTAATTATTGCTTGGAAGTAACTGTAAGTTCCAAAAATTTAAAGATCTGAAATATTGAGAAAGTTAATATTGGAATTCCAACACGTACTTCTAAATCAATTCTCGATAATTATCCCTGATTTTCCATGTGCATAATCGACAACTTTGCAATATTCAAGGCCTCGTTGGTAGACTCTAAGATATGGATAAGGAATTCGACCCTCGCCTAGTTCCCGATACCGGAACATTATATTATATTGCGACTTCCACGCAGCTTTCATTAATTTGAATTCAAGTTTAATTTAAATTGAACTCACCAAGGTAACTGCAGTTCCCACACCGGAAACAACCAGAAGAATTCTTCTTCCGAGTTTTTCGACCACGAGTGGTGTCACACCGGATGCCAACACTTGCACGATTCCAACAATAGTTGTGCATAAAGAAGTGCTCATTTGAGTTCCGGTACTGACGAAAATTGTTTCCGCATAAATTAGAACCACATTTATTCCTGTGAACTGTTGGAAGCTCACCAAGGCACAAGTGTACAATAAGGCTTTGAAATTTGCCTTCACTTTGAAAAGATCAGAAATGCTTGTCTGCGTTTTGAAAGCTTCTTCAACCGCAGCCTGAAATAAAAAAAAAAACAATTCTAGTTAGATTAGAATTTTAATTTTTTCTCTTTAAAAAAATCATAAAACTTCGGGACTGAAAGATACAAGTCTTCATATCACTTTAAAAAGTGAGGGAATGATAAAAAATTGAAATATTTAGAAGAATTAAATCCTTTGTTTAAATATTTTATTTCTGTATTAGAATTACTTAAATTAAAAGCCTTCAAGGATGAAAGAATTATTCTATTTTCAACCTTTTTCGAATAATTGATAGTTGCAACAATTTAAAATGAATAAATTAAAATTATGTGTCTTATTAATTTTTATTACTTGAGTATTTTCATTTAGAAGGTATTCAAAATTGAAAACGGGAGTGTTTATAATTAAGCTCATACGAATTAAAGTTTTTCATAGAATTCTCTCTCATAGATAATATTGGTTCATCAACCTTATAAAATAAAGTGAAGAGTCTTCCGTCTTCCGTCTTCCAACCTTCCAGTGAAAACGTGATTGGCATAAAATTCTGAGAAGTTAGAAAATAATTATTGATTTACAAACCTGCATCTCGTCAGCTTCCTTTTGTATACCAGCCGCAGTCTTTCCACGTAATCTAGCCAGAGACTTGATGGCGTCTTCCTTGCAGCCTTTTCTCAAAAGGAAGTACGGAGACTCCGGCATGAACATAAAGGAAACGAAAAATCCTATCGGAAGTGAAGCACAGGCAATCCAAAGCACCCTATATGATACGTATGGGCCAATAGCATAGGAAAATAGTAGACCCATTGTTACAAACAATTGTAATAAAGATCCTAAGGAACCTCTGATTGACGTCTGCAAAAATAATGTTATGCTTAATTCCAAATAAAATTTTTTAACGACAGCTTTACTAAAAGTGATAAAAAAAATGTATGGTTTAAAATTTTCTCATCCACTCACCTCTGCAATTTCACCAACATACATAGGAAGAACAGTGAAAGGAAACGAGAGAGCAAATCCGAATATTAATCTAGCCGCATAAAGCTGGTATAAATTGGATGTTGTCGCTACCATAAGCCATCCAATTAGGAATGGTACTGCGCAGAACAAAAGGGCACGTTTACGGCCAATCCTAAAAAAATGTTAAAATTCGATCTTTACTATCAGACTTCTTTTAATAAAGTCTTACGAAGCAGTAATTAAATTCTCATGAAATAATATTTTATAGAAGAAAAAAACACTTATAATCATAAACTCTTTTCTAAAATCTCTGAAATATCTAAAGATGAGAAAGTTTACCTTTCAGACAGAAAACTAGCTGCAAAACTACCAAAAATTGCTCCCATTGGTACCAGTGAGCCAATCCAAGAAGATTCTTCTTCGGTGATGGAATCACTTAAGGGATTATCAGGATTTAAAGGATTCTGTTTTAATCTTGGAAGGATTGGACTCGTCCATCCCAGCATCGCTCCTCCAGCTAATACGCATAGGTTACCTATAACAGAATAAAAGAAGTTTCGTTAACAATTTGAACCATTTTTAGTTAAAATTTTGAACTAATTTTATTTAAAAATCGAAAGATGGTTGCAGGTTGATATTAAAATAATCTAAGTAGGTATTGCAGGAATTACGTGCATGTGCATGCAACGAATATCTCATGTAACGAAATATCAGTAACAAAATTTCAGTCCAGATGGGAGCCAATTCAAAATCTAAATCAAATTAATTCCATGACCTACCCACCACAGAGCACGTGCATCTCGAGATCAGCGTACTCAAATCATTACAACCGACGATATTGCTTGCATTAACCTAGTAATGACTAATTATGTCCACGGAGTGGTCAAGGTCCGCTCGAGTTTTCGCAGCACGAGACATGCTTTTAATCGCAGTTATCATTTATTTTACGAACTTCTTGTTTTTTATAAGGAGATATATAAATTATAAAACCAGAACAAAGATAGGGTTACGAAATAAATGCTAAAATGATGATAACCCGATTATTCCTAATCGAGAAGTGTAATTTTATATCTTACATGTTAAAAGTAATATGAGATAGCCACGAGACAAGTTGCGAAGTTTTTTAATTAAATGAGCTTAGATTAGGATTTACCATTCCAATAATAAGGAAAGGGAAGCCTTTCCTAAGGAAAGTTTACGTACAGAAATAAATGGAATTTAACCACCAATATAATTAGCAACATTCTTGTGTCTCTGATATAAGAAACCTGTTTAAACCATCAATTTCTTGATTATATAAATTATTTATCCTCCTCTTACCAGTGTCGAATTTTTCCATTGGGAAATACATAGATTTAATTTATGACTAATTCGTAATTTCTTAGTTTAATTATTCAGAGCATTTTTCACTGGAAATTTGTAATGAGACATTGTTCACTGAGTTACTAAGTTTATTATTAACGCTTCCTTTTCCTTATTGGCTTCAGTGAAAGCTTTTTGCGAAGACGTTCATAAAAATGAAAACCGCTGACCTTAGTTTTAAATTAAAAAAGCCAAGCTGCACTGATGGTAATAAGTTTCTTCAAGAGTCACAGAAAAATGTATTTTTTGTTTGAGGAAGTATAATTATTTCTAGACAAGAATACTTAATAAAGAGTTGACGGATTTACTCAATTCAAAAAGAGTCTATCCACGTGTTGAAATATTAATTTATCTTTTGAGTTTCAAACTTCGCCTTTGTGTCTTAAAATCTTAACAGCTATTTATTTTAAATACAGTTTTTGTATTCTAATTTTTTCATTTAATCAAGAGTAAAAGAGAGACTTGAAAACAACATGCTGTTTAATTAATATCAGCAAGATCAAAAAAAAATTACGTCCAGATAAAGCATGTTATGCAAAAATTGCAAATCCTGCCACAATCGATAAACTAAAAGCTCCTCTCGTGATGGATTTTATGGTTTAACTCGCATCGTAAATTTATAGATTAAGCATCTTTTATCAAGCCGGGAAAAAATGTGCTGAGTTTCTGTACAAATCAGAATTCTAATCGCTAACATTTTTTTGTGTTTATGCAAAGACTGGAAAGCTGTAGATATCACAGATAAATCCCCAGCTGATATTTAAATATTCTCAAAAGAATGATTTCCTCTATTTTGTATATCTCTTTATTATTTAAAAAAATACAAACTGCGAAATTAGGATATGTCAATCTCGATAAATTGTGTTTCAAGCAAACAATGAAGGACGGAAAAATAAATGATTAAACGTGCTACAATAATATCAGTAGTGTATGTTTTTGTAAATTGTGTTTGACACACTGACTCACAATATTATATAATGAGGTCAAACAATAGAGTGGCTTTTTTGAAAATAATTTGTTTGTCCCAAGGCTTACATCATCAAGATCTAAATCATCATAAACTCATTTTTTTTCAATTGAAACCTAAAACATGAATTGAGTAAGAGTTCGAAATTATAACTTTTTATGAAATGACTCATAATAAAACTAAAAAAAAATTGTGTAAATTGCAGAGCAGAGCAAGTAATTTGCTTGCTCTGAGATAAATCGTACTATTAAGTAATTGCCGATGTAGGGAAGTCATCGCCACAATCCTGACGTAACATAAATGCCAATCTTTTATGTCTATCTACATATATTACACACACGTGTATACGTTATTCCCTCCCAAACTGCGGACGCAAACAATTTTATTTTCCACTTGTATTTTCATTGCGAGTTGTGAAAAGAATCATGCGAATTTTTCTTCGTGTAAAGCTCATTTTTATTTTTTATCGTTGCACCACTAACAGGTATGAAAATAAAATACAAGGTTGTACGAAGTTGAGCTCAAGTTTAAAGTGCTAAGTGAACTGGAAAATGTGTAAAATGAGGAATTTCAGTGTTAACGAATTTCATTTTTTTAATAATTATTTGCAAGGATTTTGTAATCGATTTGCAATCTTTTGATCAATCTACAAATTATTGTAGTTAAGTTCTATATAAGTTGATATCACATAAGATGATGCAATTTTAAATGAGACTCGGTGAGATCGATTAAAAATTCTGCAAAGTTGTTACGATTCTAACAGATATTGTACAATTTCAAACACTTGAAATTTAAAATAATTCAATTTTAAAGAGGCATATTAGATGATTAAATCTTAATGCTTCAATTCCCACTATAATTTGATTTCAATAATAAGAGGAAGTTTTTTCATCATCTCATTTCGCTATATGCGCTGAAACTTGGCGCCTGCTCTTTTTTAGCTTGAAATGATTTTTAAAAACACGCGATTCACGGGTCATCATACGATTGCGACTACTTACTGATTATAATAAATTATTAACTTTTCTTAAATATGGAAAGTTTTCGCAAAGATAAGACTCAATCTTGTCACTGAACTTGCATAATGCATAATTAAACCTCGAGACTTTGTATTATCATTTATTCAGCATTATACTTTCTATAAGTCATTAATTAATATGCATATAATAGTAATAATTGAATAGATATATTTTAAATGCCTATATGTACTTATTTGAAAAAAATAATTAAAGTCAATGGACTGTAAAGAAGGTGAAGATAATGCATATATCTCTTGACCTTCACATTTAAATCATTCTGACGTTTCCATGTCTTTTTTATATCCACTTGAAAAAACGTATGTACAAGCAAGCCATGCAAGCGGACATAATACATATATCGTTAATCTGGGAAATACGCATTCCTCACATTATTTTACTCGCTAATCTCTGGAATCCAGAGTGACGCCGATTGTATTATCATTATGTGTGGTGGTATCGGTGGGCGTTTGCATTAGTCGCTGAACTTTATTAACGATACAAGAGATTATAACATAATTGTCGTAAGGGATACCGTATTTTTATATTTATCGAATCAATTACATATAATGAAATCGCTATTATATGTCTTCAGCATGTGACTTCAATGCCCTAGAAATTATATGTTGATTTAACAATCAGTACAAAAGTAAATACTCTTATCCTATCATAACGATTCAGTGTTATACTGATTGATATCTTATACTAAATGCAGAAAAAATCTTGATCTTTCTTGTTTTGTGATTAAATTTAATCGGTAGGAAAAACTTCTCCACATTTTAAAAAAGATTTATCGACACGGAAAAAATTAGTCGTCGACATTTTCCTTGACTAATTTTTTTCGTGAACCTGAAGATGTATTTTTTATATCAAATACTTTTTAAGTTAAAAGAAAAAGTCTAACAATGCTCGAAACCATTTTCATTATTGTTCAAATTTAATCGTAAGAAAAATTGCTTTAAACAAATGAGACAGAGTGTGAAAAACATATTTGTTGTTAAAATCGTGGTAATATTCCTACTGACACGTCCAATTAGTGTGATCAATAAAGATTGATCGTATCTTACTATCGTCATTTTGATTAAAACCTATTACAAATGTCAATTATCAATACATTTTGTGTGATAATCAATATGATAAGAGAACATCAAATTTGATTCAGAAAGAAAGGTTTCCATGCTGAATATCAACAATTAAAATCTATAAATTATTATTGTAACTTAGCGTTTGTATTCCGCTGAGAAGAAAGTTTAATTCTAAACCGTGAATTCGGCGAGTGCTGACAAAATTAATGAATATTTTTTTAAATCCTTGTGCTTGTTTTGAGGTATCCGTAAAGAGAATATTACAGAGAGTAAAGAGAGTTTACTACAGTTGATCAATAAAAGAAGGAACGCGAGTTAATTTAATGTTCTCCAAACATCTGAGAATCGATTTCCCCCACAACATATGCAAACATAATAAATCCACACAGTTTGTCAAAATTGATATGGAACTTAATCGTCTGATCAATTTTCATTCGTTTAGTATCGAGGACACCAACAAATTGCTCAAATTATTATTGATCATTCATAAATTAGTTAATAGTACATTGTTCCCAATCGAAAGTTTCCCCATAGTTGCCAATAATAGCAAATTGTCTTGATGTAATAAGGCCACAAAGGCCCGAGCATACTTCTGCTGTTATTTTTATCCTCGAGGATGCATAAGTGTTAATAAAAATAATAAATGTCAATAAATTTGACTTTCAGTCTGAGATTCAGACTACAATCTAGTTTCTCAGGATCACAGGCTAAGGGGATGGCTAACACATGATTCAATAATATCAATCAATGCACAATGAATTGTGAATGCTAACAACACTTGCACGTTACTCGATTGAACTGGTCTCATGTTAACCTACACGTGCTCGAAAATGTGCTCACACGATTTCTAAATAAAGAATTCAAAAAGCAATTATAGGTTTGTTTACAAAATGTCGCATCAATATGGTCAGTCAAGTAACTTAAAAATAATAAGCCAGATTTTCACGTGCTGATTCGGAAATGCATAACATGTAAACATTTCGGTGTGTTTGATTTCAACACTTTCTGATTTAATGATCATTCACTCTTCAAGTTAAGGTAATTTTAAAATGCAAGATTATATAACAGAAATAACTTATAATTTAACAAAGTGATTATTCTTTTGTAATTTAATTATTTTTAATTTACACTTTGTCCGATTTGATAATACTCTCTTCAATACAATATTAAATTTGTACATCCCCTGCACTCTGAATTGGTTTGCCGACTGTGAAAGGAGTTTAACAAGTTTCAAGTACTTCCTTATTACTTCAAATATATCATTTTTGTTTTCGAGTATCTACAAAGTAATAACGTCTTTTAACCATTTTGATTAATTGTCAATTAATATATTTAGTTTATAATATAAATTTATAATATAAATATAAATTTTCTAACATTACAAAGTTGTAAAGCCTAATAAATCGTAAATATTCATGAAAATAGTGACATTTATAAGAAGTGATTAAATATTTCAGTCTATTTAAATTTATGTCTGGATGAATTTATGTAAGTTTTATTTACTAAATTAGTTCCTTAACTCTCATCAATGTGCAAAAGTGAGTAAGGCCTAATTTATCAATCGACGATTTCTGCAAGACACATAATTTTGACTTACTTGTTGCTAAAATCTTACAAATTTCTAAACAATTCTCTGATAAAAATTTTTTTATCGAAACTAAACTGTATGATGTTCAAAGAGAAAAAAGTAGAAGTTTGATTTTCGTCAATCAAAATGATAAGGAAGTGGGGACAAGGAAAACACGTGAAAGAATGCCCACGATTATTCAAATCGCAACACTTTGCTTTGACACGTACACTCGATTATCCGAAACAAAGGAAATGGGCCCATAAAGTTTATAAACCTGCACGAACACTTATCCACCTCTCTTTTCTCATTCTTCAATTTTTTCATTTTTTCATATTTTTTATTAACTTGAAATATAAAATTTGAATAAGTGACGATAAAATTGATACAGATGTTTTACAGTATGATAATCTATCTTGTAATGAACAATCTATAGATTATTGCAATATATAGATTATTGCTTATCGAGTCAACAAACCCATATTAATTTCCGAAAGAGATAAAAGGTGATCGTTTTTTTATTTACGCAGAAAGTTTACGTTTCAAATAAAAATTTCCACGAAAAATAATTTGGAGTATGATAATAATTTGATAATTTGATAATAATTTGAAGTATTTATTTTTATAACAAAGTGATTGTCGGTCATAGAAAGTAATATTTTTCTCTTTCTATTATACACTATCGTAATTTTATTTGCTATTTTACAAATTTTAATCACAACTATAGATTTTTTAAATTTTTACTTAAATTTTCTGTTCAGATTGAAAGACCGGAACTTGCTACTCTCCACGTGAAGTGAGCACGTGTTGCCGATGTCAATAATTCACTCGAGCTAAGTGAGAATCAAATACTAGTCTCTATAAAACAATCAATTCAAAGGATCGATCAGAGTTAAAACAAACTTGCTTTTATTTAAATATATTTTTTTAAATCACACTAAATCTTATGGTATCGAAACGTTGGAAACAAATGACAACTAAGTTACAAAACAATTGAAAATTATCATTGTGTAACGTTTTTATGCACTTTCCAGGTTCAAGTTGATATCATATGTCAATTAAATGCATCATTAAATACTTGTTAAATAAACATCAAGTAGTGAAAGTGATCGATTAATGCAACGCAACTTTTATCGTTTGATAAGATACACGTAAGATTTTTCCATCCAATTTTTAATGAATGGAATGAGGAGATCAGTGAATGGAAATTAACAGAAAATCTTTCTTATATCATTTAAGCTGGACAACAATTTAATTATTAATATTGTTTGCTGATTAGCATTTTTCATAAGACTCTGAGCAATTTTGTATTTTATAAATTGGGCTGAAGCTTCAGACGTCTACTCAGACGAATTTTTTTTTTTTTCATAAAAGATTTCTCATCAACAATTAAAAATATTGTTTGCAAAAACATTTCCCACGCTTTCTGTTGCAATAAACAAATTATTGTAAATAAAACAATTTTCTTCAGTGAGAATCTTTGAAGAAGAAAAAAGAAGGAAACATGTCTTCAAATTTCTTCGAACTTTTTGACTATTTTCTCTGTTGGTGAATTATATTGGTTTTTTTTATTTATTTTCTATTTTTTGTAATTTTATATTAATTTGTAATATTATTATTAATTTGTTTATATTAATTTGTAAAAATTGATGGGATAATGAAGTTAAATATTAGAGATTGAATTTTAGTTTGATATTTTAAAAATAAATTGAATCTTAAAATGAAGAGAACTCACCGGTTGCAGCAGCAAGGTACTGAAGAGTTTTGGAACCTTTTTCTGCCATTTCGATTTGAAGTTGATGATAACCCTTGGGATAAATACACTGGGACTCGTTGCTGGTATCCTTATTAACGTTGGGGTGGGTGGTTGGAAGGTACACTGCCGAAGTAGAACTTGCGGATACAGGGCTGTAGCCATAGTCTTTATACGGACGCCCCTCTATTTCTTCGTCGCGATTGGTGGGGGTCATTCTCGCTCACGAATCCGCGGACCTTGCGGTTGTCTTTCTTTAGATCACTCTTTGACGACCTCGTCACTGAAACACCGTAAAAATAGACATTTTTTAAACAAGTCTGTAATTTAGGTGCAATGCACTGATTCCAAGACACGAGATCAACGACCTCTTCCCTCTTTACGAAGAAGAAAGATCTGCTGATTATATGCAGTTACATCTTATATTAAAAGAAAATCGACAACATACTCTCGAAATCTAATTTCCTAAGAAATTACTAATGAAATACAAGTCATTTACACTTTTCCTTACTATCAATGAGCAGTATTCTATTAATTCATATTTATTAAATAGTAGGTTTTTTTTCCTAATGAATAGTAGAAATATTAATATAATGCAATTATTTAGCGCAGTTAATTACAGTCCTTTTTATTCAAAAATAATACTGTACATTCTTCTGCAAGATAATTTGAATTTCGTTACATTCATTTTCAATTATCATTGGGAGAATTGCCAAACAAATTAGTCTTTATCAAGTGCAGTTTAATCCGATTATAGCTTGTTTTGATCGTAGGTTACATTGAAACCTAATTTGTTCAGATATTCTAGTGGAATATTTCAATAATTTTCCCAAATTTAAAATTGCTCAATTTTTAGACTTTTAATTCTATAAATACTTCATTTTTGAATGCTTTACTTACAATTGTTAAATCGAAAGCTTGAATTTAAAACTTTTAAATGTAAAATTATTTGCACTTGAATCAAATGTGTATCGGAAAAATGCTTAAAATGTGACAAAATGTTGTAAATCAATAAATTATAGGTGTTACGATAGAAGTAACAGCATATTTATGATACACCCATAGCATTTATCACGAAATTAAAAATATTATTTATTTTCCAAAAGTAAAAACAATACAAACATTCATTTGTGATAATTTTTATACACAAGTAATTTGTTCCAGAAAAATAGCTTTGTATTCTGATCAACTAAATCTCCATTCACAATGCGTGGCTGACTGCTGCATACCGTAACTACTGAGGATTTTATGCTTCTTGAACAATTTGTTTCGAACAGGATGCAAAAAGTATAACAATATAACATTATTACCATTCTGTTTTTTTAGAATGCTAATAATAGTTATTAAATAAATAAATTTTTTTTTTGATAATTAGCTACATGAAAAACGCACTTGAAATAATATTCACATCGAATCAGTTTTTTTATTCCTTCCTAATTATATATGAGTTCAAGATTTCTAAATCAACACATATTTAAAATAATTTATTTCATCTCTTCTTGATTAAGAAACAAAACTCATACACAAGTTTTAACTCATTTCTCTGATTATGTCTAAAAGTTCTCATGAGTCTTTCATTTTTAGGTCATAAAATTGAAATTAAATTTAAAGTAGCTAAGAATACGTACATTAAACAAACAGTAAATGATATCTTTTCACAGAAATAATCCTGTCTCGTTTTCAAAAGTAATCTCTCCATAGTCATTTATTTGTTCATTTTATTCTTTTATAAAACATAAATCAATAAACCCATATTGAATTGGAAAAGCCTTTAGTACAAAAGTTAATAGAAATTCCATGTAATCAGAGTAATCACATTTTCATCATCTAATCACGTGACATGACGTCGAAACTCAGTTAATCTTTTGCCACTGCTTATAATTAAGTAAATTTTTTTACGTTTCATCTCTGACAGGTGATGTTTATTCACGTGAAAAAGCTAATATGTATTTCATTCAACGTCATATGTGTAATTAACAATTTTTAGATACTGTAGGACGGTGAGAAGTGGATCACTAAATCAAATTGAATTTTTAGTGACCCATTTCTCTCTAATTCAAATTTAGAGAATAAAATATCAGCATTTACTACATACTTGATCAAAAAATATTCATAATTATGTCAGAAATTTAAGTTCGCGGCAGAAATTTATCAATAATTCTAAGAATCAATTATCCCATAAAAATATTAAATGTCTGGAGTGATACTTAGATTTAAAAAATATTTTTCAATTATAAGTCGATTAATCAAAATACATTGATAAAATCAATACGATTAAAACAACTCTACACTCTAGATTTGAAATCTCAAATAATTGAGTTGATATTGAGATAAGAACCTTTAACGTGACCAGCTTATATGAAATGAAACGTCAATGAAAGTATTTTATTTAGAATTAAGATTTGAATTATTTATTAGTTTGACCGCATCTCGGATCTATTATAAAATCAAGGCAAACTGAAACAATAGAAATAAGCTAATTCTCAATATAAAGAACAATTCGGAAATCAGTGAAGAATTTATTCAAGGATTGTAATCAAAATTGTGTATTAGTTATATCTAATTACAAATCTCAATCTTAATTTAAAAAACTATATATTTCTCTAGAATAAAGAAGATAAATTAAAAGCCCGTGTGGAAATTTTGAGTTAGCCCCTGCGGGGCCCTACGTAGTTGACCCTTCTGCTGCCATGATAGGGCATTTTTCAAATTTTGGTTTGAGAGTTAAATTTAGAGTCATTAGCAGTTATAAAAAATAACATTGCGGCTGGTATTATATGCGTAATAAAGTATCTTTAATCGCAAAAAGCATACGTCCAAAGTAAAAGTATTATATTATTCTTAAACTTTGGACATATTTTTTGATCCAAGATTATTTATATGTGTATAAATACTAGACACATTGTTCATTTTGTATTTAACCACTGATGAATTAAAATTTAACTCTTTTTCTTGTTTTTTTAAAGTGACAGTTAAAATTAAAAATTTCACGATAAAAAAGTATTTTTGAATTTTTAATTCAATCTAATCTTCTTTTTTAGAGCAATTTTTTATGTTATTTTCAACTTAGTGATCGGACGTAGAATTCTACGTGGCAAATAATAAAGGGGCAAATACATAGGCCCCTGCGAGGACCCAGCTGGGTTTTTCCAGTGTGGACTTAGAAAATTTTAAAAATCAACAAAAGGGGCAACCATTATAGGCCCCTGCGAGGACCCAGTTGGGCTTTCTCAGTGTGCTGGGGCCTTCTAGAGGCCCCAGCAAGGGACCAACTATAGAGGCGCGCCTTCGTGGGGCCTCTAGAGGGCCAACGTTTAAAAATGGCTAAGCTGGGCAATTTCCAGACGGGTAATATACAAATCTCAATCTTAATTTAAAAAACTATATATTTCTCTAGAATAAAGAAGATAAATTAAAAGTTAGCAGTACTTCATGTAGTGAAAGGGGGAAAATAAGTTCATAATTTTAAATTGCCTAATTCAAGGAACTATTTTAATTAATTACTTTTTTATGATCTTGTTTTTTCCTCCTCCACTTTTAAGGAAATTATTGTCTTATTGCTTTAATAAATATAATTTTTCTGCCCTTGCTCTTTAGGCTCATTGATAGGCGAGTGTGACGGGCATTTGCAAGGACGTTCAAGTCTGAGAACTATACCTGTAAAAACTAGAATAATATATGATAATATGGTCAATGTTCCTTCGAAGCTTTGAAAAGTCATTAGACAAGAATTTCTTTCAAAAATCATTAATAATATAAATATTTGTTTTATATCTAAAACAAGTGTGTTCTTTCATCACGGATTGCTGTCAAGATGTTTGTCGAATGAAAGTATCGAAAAATATAGTAAAAGATTGGGAATCATAACTTCCTGAAGACCGTCACATAATTATCGGGAATGCTATCAGTTTTACTACGCGCGATATGACGTATCTTTTGCCAATCCTCCCATTTTGCAATATTATAAGCATAAATTTGCGCTGTAAGGTCGAGGTCCACTAAAGTGGACTTCATTTGAGTATTGATAAACGTCATAATATTCATTTTTACTACTAAATTCTGACTCATGTTGACAATATTTATTGTGATAAAATAGTCTTTTATAGTATACCTAACATAATATTTTCCTTATTAATGGTAAAAATCATACACTTTTTTTTCATGTCTCACTATAGAGTATCGACAATTCAATCAATTATAAAATCTACATGATAAATTCTTAATAAATAACAGCTTTCTCATTAACTATTTAACACATTGTCTGTCTTAATTGATGTGAATTTCGCGCATGTTTTACCCAAGAAAAATAATCGAAAGACATTGTTTTAGACTTTTTTGCTCGAGAAATAATGTATGCAATGCATACGGAAGTTTTACGCAAGATGGAAATTAAGATGACTCTTTTATTCTCTTACAGTTACGCATATGTAAATAATTATATTGTAAATTACGAGCATTTAAATCTCTAAAGAGTGCGTGGCTTGTCAATAAGACGGATTGCACTACTTGAAAGGGATGTCTCATAGTTTCACTCAGGGGCGACGGATCATGCTGAGCCCGAGTGGGTAGTAACCAGTGTGACCGATGACCGGGAAATTTTCCGGTTTCCGGGTAATTTCGATACTGTCGGGAATTTTTTGGAAAATCGACAAATTCCGGAACGGATCGGAATCATGCATTTAAATTAGGTTTGCCAAGTTCAATTTGATTTTTTATAACTTGTTTTAGAAAGTAACATCCAATCATAATGTGTTATGTCTACAGACGAAGTATTTTTATTATTTATTTTAAAGTTATAAAATTTCACCGAAATTTTCAAACTTGTCCGGGTAAAATTCGTCCCGCCGCTGGAATGCGCCGGAACATTAAGTTGTCCTACTCCGGCAACACGGTAGTAACTAAAGAGCCGGGTGGGGAGGAGGGGGGATTTTGAAAATATTTATTTTTATATACTATAGCCAAAATATCTCGAGTAGGTAAATTACCCACTCGGGATTTTTTGAGTGGGTAGTACTACCGTAGTACTGCCGGCCCTGGTTTCACTCTTAATCTATCTCAAATAATATGGCTTCAGATTGACCCAGACTGCTCATATCTTAGTTTAGGCTTTAAAAATATTCAGGGCTTGAAATTTCCGAAATTTTTTAGATGCAATAAAAAGTAAATCAAATTAAAAATGTAACGATTTGGATACTTTAAAATTACGGTTTAAAAGCCTCCGATTGCATTAACTCGTTATGCAGTCATTATAAAGTAATTGCAATAATAAATGACAAATTTCCATACAACTTTCTATAGAATTTATCACAATACGTGAGGTTTGTTATAAATGACTAATGCAAAAATTAGTGAAACACAAAGAAGATTTCAATCGACGGAATTATCCAGGTTTTTGGAAATCCAAATCGTTTTATAAGCTTGTATGTTTCATATTTGACAAAAGTGTAAGCGACAACATTGAAAAGAATCAGATTCATTGTGTTTCGCGTACACAAGGCACTCAACTTCCAATGTTAAACCATTTTTCTGCATTATATTGTCATTCAGAAATGAAGTGGCACATAAAGATATGCTATCGAATACTCTTATTGTTCTAATTTGCTACTTAAGTCTTTTGAATGCAAATTAGACAGTAAATGGAGTAAATATAGACATATAGACTTCATTCTCCGTTTTTAATATATGTTTAGCACTTTTTAAGTACTTGTTTTTGTAATATGTAATAAAAATGTTCGTATATTGCAAAGAATATTTGTTATAATTTAAAAATTGAATTTTTGAAGTTAATTGAGACATGCTTTTATACGCTGCATATTACACAGTAGATAAGGACAGCTTTGGTCAGCCAAGTTGATGAAACTAAAGTAGATGCTCTCGCATAACTATAATCAATGAAAATTATGTGTTCTATATTTTTAATTTATCTGTCTTTTTATCACTGGAATAAGATTAACTAACATTTGGAATAAATTAATATGGAATTTTTTAAAAAGTCGTACAGTAAGTGAAGAATAATGTAAAAGCAATTTATTATTTATATTGATTTACTGATACATTGAAATAAATAATAAAATAAGATTCTCCTTTTACGTCGAAACGTGACTTAAATATTCAATAACATCTTGTAGAATATACGAAAATCCAATATTCAGGATAAATCCCCTAAGACCAAACAGACCGAATCTTTATTTTATTTGATCTTCGGCGAAAAAAGCCCAAAATAGGATCTTTGTTCTTGTTGGGATTATATTACTTGAGAATCCTTTATACGTGTTATTTTTTGCGGCACTCCTTTGATTCCTTAATCTTAGACATTCTTCGGATTTCTTGAGAAAATAAAAGCCTCTTCTTCGTCGTATTATGTAGTTCGATTTTCTTTTGTGAAAATTGCGTATTTCCCAGTTCTTGTTGGATGAATTTAAACCAAAAAATGTATTTGAAATTCAAAAAATTTCCAGGAAGATGAGATAAATCGTGTGCTCTGAACAATAAAGAATCATCTTTAAGGAAAAGTATACAAAGGTGTTTTTGTTATGCGTTTCATGTTTATTTTTTTCTCACGCAGTGGCCTTCTTCTCTACCAATTGTCCTGCAGTTACTGCTGTTCTTTAGGCATCTACGAGATCCGAATTTTTAATCCTTCAAGTGACAACGTGCCATATGTCACAACCCATGTACAACCAGGCGTAAACTTTTCCCCTTCTTATTATTTGTAAAAAGTCATACACGTGTGAAGTGTATCTAAATAGTATATATATACTTTTCAAATTTTTTTCGCCCGTTATAAATTTCACCTCAACACTCTGAGAAGTGAGGAAAGTTGTCAAACATGTCAATTTCACTAAATCTTATCTTCTGAAGGGAGAATAAATAAAGTGTTTTATGACTATGTTTTTTTACTATCACAAACTAGTTTATTGACTGCAACGAAGATAAAAACACGTATGATAACGATAAACAAACCAAAACATTGTTTAACCGCATTTGTGAAAAAATGGAATTACTTAGAATGAAAATGAGTCAATAAACAAACTTCGCTTGAATCAGACAAATTTTCATTAACGCATCACATTTTTTTTCATATAAGATCAGACATATGGTCGTAAATACAATGCGAATTTCTGCTTGCATAAATAATTAGCGTACGAGAAACAAGATGTCAAAAAAATTATGCATGTTACATAAATTGAATAAATTAAAATCCACTTCTACGTGAAAAAGTTATCTGCATTTCTTTATTTTTCAAACTGAGGAGTACAATCTCACAAAGTATAATGCAGATTCTTTTCCCTTTATGTAAATTTACACATACAACTTCTGCAACAGTAGCTACAATTTCAGAATTTTATTACAGCTTCCAGACGGTACTTAATTTGTTTGCTTTCATATATAGAGTGTGTACAATAACAATTTGCTTAGTTTTGCCTTCAATGATAAGTGGACAAACGTAATAATTCACGGTCAGATCACTTAAGCAAGTATGGCTTGCAATTAGAAAAACTACATTTAAGATTGGGGTTGGAAAAGGCCTTATTTAAGTATTCAATTTTGTCGATCGTTAGAGTATTTTCTCGCCATACTTTTTTTTTTTACTAAATTATAGAGAAACTTACTTTTTTCTCTTTAAAACGAATATACTTTGCTTAAATATTTCTTAGTTTAAAAAAAATAAATTTCAATAAATCAATTTCTTTTTCTATCTTTCGAAATTATTTTTCATGAAATCGCGAATTCCTATAAAAGACGATAATTTCATACTGATAATGAATAGATACAAAATATTTTTATAGATTAAAATGTAAGTTTAATAGGATAAAAACATGGAGAAAAAATGTGTTGATTCTGCATTTCCCAGAAGTGAAGATATTGATTGAAAAATCCAACACGACTTTTTGATGGAATGTTATATACGAATTGATAAGAGTTGTGAAGTTGCGCTACTATTTACACGAAAATGAAATAACAGATTATATATTTTATAACCCTTAATATATAATTGTTTAATTTAAAGTTAAGTATAGAATAAATTACCTAATTTAGTCGCTCTTTCTTCCAAGGAGCAACTAAATTTGTGTATTATTATATATTGTGTAATATTTACAAATTTGCTATTTACAAATTCTATTTTCTAATTATGTAAACAGAAAAACAGTATTTGATGAATAACATTGCATATCAAAAAGTTATCACGAATCAAAAGGACATAAGTCATGATTCATTCTCATGAAATTCACTTCATTTTCAGACAGCATCGGTAAACACAGCCGTATGAAGAATATATTTATGCATTATTTGAATATCAAACATATTAGTTTATATATGTACAGGAAATTTACAGAAAATTTGACCTTTAAATTATGTTTAATATTCCTTTTAACAAATCGAAATCGCATTAGGTGTCGCGAATAACACCGGATGCTTTCGATGACACTTTTACCTTCATACTTGTTTTTTTATATGCCAGACACGAGTTGGGAAGCGAAACATGTACTCTAATACGTCATTGTAAATGCATGTAAATAACAAATTAGTCATTAAAGTATTTCTCTTTTACGGTATTTAAAAAAATGCCATATATCTCTCAGTACATTTTTATATTTCACTTAACTTTTTCATCAAAATACGTCATACTTTTATTCTGATAAAATTATAATTAAATAATCTACTACTAGGATGATTGGAATGTAAAAACTGAAATTACTATAGAAACATACTTTCTTTTCTCGATCATATCATTATTTTAATTAGAACTAAAAGACAAATCTTAAAATTTATAAGTGCATGTCTTGCTAGTTTTTACACTTACGTATTAAAGGTGATCTCGTTATTCGATCCGTATCACTTAGAAAATGGTTCTAAAAACGTATGTTCGTATTCCTAGATGGAAAAATCGTTCGCTCAACTGTCGATACTCATATTTGTTCTACGTCATCTCGTCTGAGATAATTAACCTGATCATTTCTTTGCTCAAAGTATTTCACGCATCAATGAATTATTCCTAAAAGTACATACGCAGATCACTCTAAATTTTCTATAAAAATGAAGAAATCTTTTTCTAATATAAATTCTATTACAAAATACCTTCTTTATTTACCAGTTTAATGCAAGTGGAATGTAGTTAGCGTCTGAGTTCCAGTAATTGGAGCAAGAAAAAATTTTCAAGACTGACTTACCTAATTAATCCGTGCCGACCTTATATTAACTGATAACACATTGAGCGTAATGTAATGATTATCATCTTATCAATACAAAAAATGTTCTACTGCCTTCTTTTATCAAATATTATTATCTCTGATAAAATTATTTTTCAATTTTATTGCAGGAAGTGTCTATTCATAGGGAATATTCCGTATCACTAGTCAAAATCAGCAAACGGGATTGGACAGCTCCCCTTTTTATTTGAAAAATCCAATTCTTTTGTTTATAAATTTCTTTTTATTGTTAAACCTGAATTTAATTAAAGGAAAATTTCTACAATTGTGAAGTTATTTTTGAAATATATTGAACAGGAGAAAAATTCATAATTTGATAAAAAAAATTGTATATTAAATACTGATAAGATTCCTGATGTAGGTACGTAGTTACGTTATGTCACGTAATTTCAATGATCAAATTTCGTCTTCCTAATCCTTCGTTAAAGATCAAAGAATTTTCCCTATATAAAAATAACCATTGCTAAATTATCTATTGAAAGCGTTATAAACAATTTAATTACAACTGATAATAATCTTTCCCACTATCCTCCGAGTTTTTTCCTTATGTAAAAATTAATGAGTTTTGACAATTAAATTTCTGCTTATCATTCAACTAAATTTTGAGTAATTTATTCGCTAATCATAGTACTGCAATTCTAGTGACAAATGCTGTTCTTTAACATTTTATTTTTTAAGTTTTGATGTATTATGGAATACATCAATATTCTTCAAGGAATAAGAATTACTCTTGACGTCAGAAAGCTTCAAAGGAATGAACTCTTCTTAGTTCAGTGCAATAGGAAAATTGTCATTACGTCATCAAAATTCCTGCAAAACCAAGAACTGCAAATCTTAAAGAATTCAATCACTGATTTATATATTGTACTTGATTGACGAATGATACGTGCAAAATAAATATTTGTGTTTTGTCGTGTATGAAGAGGTATAAACTCTTTACAATAACCTTGTACAACTTAAAAAAATTGTTATCATCGATTTAGCTCTGATTAGTTATTGAATAAAGTTGGCACATAAGGAAGTAATTATTTTAAAATAATGTCCCGTATTAGATATCAAATTTTAAATATAAATACAATATTTTTGGAAAAAATAAAATTTATTTAAATAAATTAAATATTTGTTCAGAAATAAGCCCACTAACTACATTTTGTTGTTCCAAACAAAATGATTGATTCGACAAAACTATTTGGCATACGATTATTTTCTGTTGAGTAGTAAGTTGTGTTTATTTAAAAATATGGTTTGCTATAGAATCCATCTTATATAAGATTGAAAAGAATTTTAATTGCACTGTAATTTTGTCTGATACAGGAAAAAAAATATCTAGTAGAAAAAAAACGTATTATCTGAATCTCTTAAAACATTTACAATTCTTTGAGATGAATTACCATAATCTTTAAGCAAAATCTACAATGAGCTTCAAAGTTAATGACAATTGCGAAAGTTTTATGTCGATTTTGTTGCTCAAACATGTTTTTCTAAATTACCATCTGTGATTATTTATATTGTTTCTGATATCTGTGTTATATATTGAAAATTTAAAAAATAGTTTATATTTGATTCACATACTAGTTTAGAAAGAGCTTTTTAACATCTTTTCTACGTCATTTATATAATATGAGGCCATTAAATGCTCCCAAAGGTTCGTAAAAAAGGGCAATATAAACCTTGAGCATTCTTTTTTATCTTCTTCCTAAAAGATTGAAAACATGTAAAAAAAAAGACGAGGAGCAATTTTAAGGTCCATAATCAAATAACTAGTATATTCTTTATATCAATGATTCGAATTGTTCAAACACAAAAGATGAAAAAACAATTTCCATGTCTAGACATTTTAAAAACCTTTGTCAATAATCCGAAGATATTTGAGTGAAAAATAGCTTAAATATAACTTTCATATTTTATCTTTGTAATCTTCTTTATTAGACATTTTAACACTTCAACAATCATTCAAGACTAACAATTATCATTCCTATGATTTACGCTGCAACAGAACACATTGTATATTTACTACCCATAAATCAATGATTTTATGATTTCGCGATTCGCGATAAGTTTCATAAATGAAGAGAAATGTTATACTCTCTAAATCTAATTGAGCGATAAGTATATCACTGATTCCAATTAGCGTATGTACGCTGATGAATCAGCGGATTTTCGCTAATAGAGGGCATGACATTCACTGATTCATCAGTGTATATACCAAATCGAAAGAAAAATAGAGTGCTTACTAATTCAATAATTATTTATTATCCTAATTTATTATATTACAAAATTAAATCAATAATTTAATTACTCGCTTATTTATAATAATACATATCTACACTCGAAATATGAATCAGTGGAATTTCGCTGATTCTCAGCTATAAATACACTATAATAAAATAAATACATATTCAATTAGCGTATATACGCTGATGAACCAGTGAATTTTGCGCCCTCTATCAGCGAAATTCCGCTGATTCATCAGCATATATTCGCTAATTGAATCAGTGGTATACTTATAGCTGAAAATCAGCGAAATTCTGCTGATACATATTAAGAAAGTAATATCTAATTTATAAGTTATAAATGCACATGCGATTTTTAAAATGTTCATTTAATTGTCATGCACATACATACTGCTATAGTTTAGATCTGGAGAGATAACCTTATTAATTATATCTTCATTGTCTTATTATCATCCACACATAATCGTATCTGTATTACGTTGACTCAAGTTGTAAATAATATCGATACACGAGAAAAACCGGTAGCTCATGCTATCATTAGAATGACAAGGATATTGGTTCTAAAAGCTCTTTTATACAGTTTTCTTTCCCATATCAGAAGATAACACGACATAAAAGATTTTTTTATACTGTTTTAGAAAGCATTGAGAATACTTTTACGGTATATAGACGAATGATAAATTTTAAAAACTAGCATCCTAGAAAAATTCTCTCCTATATCTTCGCATGAAAAATGGCATCTAATTTTTGTAGAATAAAAAGATGAGATGAAAATTGAAAATTCTTTATATTATTCTATAAATAATTTTAAATTACTTCAATTGCATGAATTTAATTAAACCTAGATCTTCTGAATTTATCAAACTGGTTGCGATGTTTTGACACCATTCAATTCATTCTGAATAGTTTGCATACTTTTTCCCTTTGTTTCTGGCACAAAAAATAAAGTGAACACTGTTGCCCCAGCCATTATACCTGCAAAAATCCAGAAAGAAACTGCGGCCCCTAGAGTTGTTTTCATTTCAGGGAAGGTTTTAGTCACCAAAAATACCAGAAACCAATTGACCATCACAGCCAAACTCGTGGCTGTCCCTTTCAGTTCGACAGTATATAATTCTCCAGTCAGCATCCATGGAATTGGCCCCAATCTTCGAAAAAAAATTGTTTTATTTTACTTTCTCTGTTTCTCTCGATAAAATTTAAGAAAATGAAATACAAACCCACCCTATTGAGAATGCTATCATGAAGATAACTAATGAAGAGAGTGGTAGCCAGCCTAAAGTACTGACATCACTTCCATTTTCTTTTAGTTTGAAATACACTCCAATTGCTACTAAACTGACGGCTGAAAGTGCACAAGAAATCATCAAAAGTGGTTTTCTTCCAGCTCTGTCGACAATCAAGGCTGCCACTCCAGCCATTATCATCTGCAAATCGCAAAGTTAAAAATATATTTTCTTCAGATCATTACGAAATATCTGACTTAAACAATATTTGAAATTTCTTGCAAATATGAATATAAATAGTTAATATAAAAATTCGTATTAACTTGCACTAGTGCCACTAAAATTGAAGCTACGGCAGGGTCCATCGAACTTCCCGCATCCTTGAATATCTGACTGGTATAAAAAATAACACCATTCACACCCGACAATTGTTGGAATGCCATTCCAGCTAAGCATGCTAAAGTGGCTTTCCTAGTTCCAGCAGTACCAATCAAATCGAATATGGAACTTTTCTTTGAGGAAGCATTCTCAACTTCCTTTTCCATACTTTCTAATTCTCCACTTTGGTCATAGACATCTCCTCTTAAAACAGTCATAGCTATCGTGGCTTCCTGGCTTCTGCTTTGTCCCTGTGAGTCATAAAAAGAATCTTATTATCTTTTCTTCTTTATCCTTTCCTTTAACCATTTAAAAATAAATACATATTTATGTAAAGTGGAAATAAAAAAACCTACCACCAACCAAACTGGTGATTCTGGCATCCAGAAGAAACATACCAGGAAGACAATTTCTATCATTCCACAGATTATTGCAAATCCAGTGTAATTTAAAACTGATCCCATGACGAAAGCAAATACGATTCCAGCCGTGAGGAAAAGTTGGAAAATTGCTCCCAGAGTGCCACGAGCAGATGCTTCTGCTATTTCGGAAATATAAGTCGGTACAAGAACACATGATGCTCCAACTCCAACTCCAACTATAAACCTGGCGATGCAGAGAATTACAGTCGATTTGGCAAATACGATGATCGTCCAGGAAATCAGGAAAGGTGCAGCCAGTGAAAGAATAGATTTTTTTCGACCTATTTTGTCTGCTATTTTACCAGCGGGAAGGGCTCCTACTATTGAACCAATAGCAAGTAAGGAACCTATCCAGGATTTTTCTGTTTCTGATAGTGTTAAAAATGAGCCTTCTTTCTCTAATAATGCGAAGACTGGAGAAGTCCATGCCAAAGCTGTTCCAACACCAATCGCTAATATGGACGCTACAATTTAAAGTAAAAGTGGATTAATTTTTCTGCTTTAATTACTGCTATTATTTGGGTATTCGTTTCTGAATATTATCCAATTTTTCCACTGATATTTGATAAAATGTTCCTCTTCTTGAATAGACAATAATCTTGAAATCAAGATCAATATCGAAAAATTTGTCGAGCTAAACAAATACGATTACCTCCAGCAAACAGAATATAAAAATATTAAATTATCAAATTATCAGAAAATTATCAAAAACAAAAGAATTAATCTTAGATTTAATCTGGTTTAAAAAACAATAAATTCGTATTTTATAATTTTCTCTATATCTTTACCTTCTCTCTGAAGTTTATTTTACCCTCTCTTCCCTTCCAAAAAATATTAGATATACTTGATTTTTAACCTCCTCTAAACTATATATTTATTAATATGAAGGCACTATTGTTTTAAATGAGGAAAAGAAATCTAAAGTATCAGGAAGTCACTGCAATTCATAGATTGTAATTGTTACGTAATTTAAAGATATCACGTTACTTCACAAATTTTATCTTTGATATTTCAAAAATGAAATATTTGCTCAAGATAGTACACAACTATTCACAGTCAAGATATGACACATTTATTATTTTTATTATCGTTTTCATATGCTTAATAAATCCTCATATCAAATTGGAAATTTCTTTATTACATGAAATTGTCTTATAACGATGATTTTGTTAGCCACTTTCTTCTTTTTAAATCACTCAATCAAATACTGTTAAAAAATATCAATCGGATTTATTTCCTGGGCTTATAAATATTTTATCATTTTCAGATAGAAATAAGACAAATAATAAAATCAATTAATAAACTTTCTAAATATTATAAAAGAATTCCATTAGGATTTCTAAATTATAAAAAAACTCTCACTCTATGCTAATCTTAATTCATGGCCACGAAAGTAATATCAATAAAATAAAGCAAATGTAATTCATTCCGCGAAAACGTGCGCGTTATCCTTCAATCAACGACCTCAAAATAAGAACAGCAAAACACGAAATTCGCATCACCAAACAAGTTCTGCATGTATAATAATGATTTCAAAAATTATTAAAACCACAAAGGGCATTGAAAAAATGGACAATTTTGAGAATATAATCTCACACTTTACATTCTCAAGGATTCTCGTGACATTTCTTCGCCGTAAGAGACACCAATAAAATTAATAAAATAATTAACTTCTGAAAACACTTTTGATGAAATTACCGGCTGCTGTGGAGAGATACTGCCAAAGTTTTCTTCCATCCTGCTTGACAGGGACATCACTGAGCATTCCAGTCCCTTCCATTTTCACTTATCTCTATTTCTTTCGAAATGTCTAAATGTTTCGTAATTTTTAATTTCTTTTTTATCTTTAAAAGCTATAAATTTGATTTTTCTATTAAATAAAAAACACAGGAAGAGATTCAAGTTTGCTCCATCAAATTATGTTATTAGAGGATGGAGATCAATAATAAATACTTGTCAAGCGACAAAGACAACTGGAAGAAATAGCCAATACAGACTGCACAAATTACTCGGGGACCATCGTTTATCACCACTGTAATATCTTAGGGACATTATCTCTAATCTACTCGAACTTATCTATTAATTGAAAAAAAATGCTACGATAAACGTGAATCTAATGTGAATCAATATATATTCCCTATAAACTTAATCTACGCCCTTTTCCAAAGAAATTTATATAAAAAATGACATTATTCACTAGGTGAGATCATATATTTGGTTCCTGATTGGATAGCCGATAGAAAAAATATTTTTCTTGCTTACGCACTAGATAAGTTGGAAACTACTTATATAAGCCAAATCATCCACGCCGAATTTCTATAATGATTCTCAGAATATATAAAATATATAAAAATCTGTTTTAGAAAACTAATTTGCTAATTGCTTGTCCATAATAACAAAATTATTTGTTTAATTCAAATGTAAATACAGATCTTCTAGATTAAAAGAGAATTTTAAGTTGAAATATCTTTCTTCGCTTATTTTCTCTTTTTGGATCCTCCCTTGATATTCTCCTTTTATTTTCATTACTTATATATACTTCTCGACGCTTTTTCACGCTCAAATACTTTTTCTGGCACGTGACCAAAACTTTTATCATGTTATCTATATTAAAATACAAAATTAAATTATACTCAGATTCAATCTGTCATCTGAGAGCGAAGGTATTTTATTTCCACAAAACTCTCCCACCAAAAATATCTTGCCGAGATTAATTGCCTGTAAGAGATTATGTTTTGCATAGAGATGAGAAATGAATGGTTTTAATGAAGTCTTCGAGGTGAAAATAATTCGTTTTCCACACTAAAGCGAGCATTACTTTATGCAGTCCCCATTTCCAATTTTACGAGAAATTCTTCGAGGAAACCTGGAAATTAAATTTCATGGGCATATATATCGCTGTACAATAGGATTCTACTTTGTTCCTTTTCCAAAAAAATTTCTTACTGTGGAAGACGAAGTATTTTCACTTTTAATGCTGTTAAATCGAGCAGAAAAATCGAATTCAATTTCTTTCTTCCTTCTTTATTCAATTATTATATTAAAAAATTTCGAGAAATCAGTTTCAATTCATAAGAAATGTAATATTCTCAGGGTTTTTCTTTTGCGCATATTCTTCATTTTATATTAATGTATGATTATTTTATTCAAAGAGAAAATCATTTAAAAAATGTTCACTTCTCAGATTCAATGACTTATTAATATTGTTTAAAAATCATAAAAATAAACAGTCTTTGTTTTACCGGACTAAATATTTTCAATAAATCGTAAAAATAGACAAAAACCAATTATTTCTGAACATTTTCATTTGAATTAAAAAAAAACTAGGTACATTTTTTATTTTATTCATCATTTCTTGGTCGCACGTGCCAAAATTAAGGAGAGCGACAAAACAAGCATACACCTTGCATCACTATATATATATATATATATATATGTGAGTTGCGTTTATGTGCCTGAATATCAGTGATTATTAAAAAAAAAAATACTGTAAACAAAATTTCACAACATTATAAGTTGCGGACAAAACAAAAGAGAAGATAAAATACATACAGAATACGGATTACGAAAATTTCATTGAAATTTTCTTACTGCCTTCTTAAAAATATAAACATTTTTTTAATTACATAAAAAATATTAATACTAGTGTTATGATACCTTTTTTTGTCTCTTCATTTTTTTACATAATTAGATTTAATATTACATATTTAAAATAATTTCGAAAAATGGAGTTTCAACTGGTAGCACATTATTAGCCTAATCAAAGCCTTTAAATCCTATTAATTAGATTAGATAACTAGATTCTTACGAGAACAGCTGCTTCTCTTTTGAAAAGTATTTATTTATAAATATTACAGGAAATAGTAATTAATATATTTAATTTTAAATAATAATATTCAGAAAAAGTGTAAAAAAAAGTTTGTATTAAAAAAAAACAGTATACTTGAAAATTACAAAAATCAATCTTATTAAAAACTTAATGGAAAAAAACCTCAAATACAATAATAAATTCTTTGGAAAATATTTAAGTTTAAACTAATCTTGAGATAACCCATGACCTATTCCCAGTATTGAGAATACAATTTTAAAGCAATTCTCGTGTCATTAAACCAGCACAGGTCAATATTTAACCAGATCCGATAAATATTCTTTACTTTGTGCCAACAATGACGTTATTTAACCATTTTCCTCTTTGAAAAAAAAGGAAAAATTATATACCAGAATTCAATTATCTCTAGGAATTAAGTGCATACATCCATTGTAAAAATTAACTTTTATTACTTAATTTTGAAAAATTCAACAAGAGAAATATTTTATTATGTAAAAACAAACAGCTGAAATTTTAAATATTACTGTGTTCTTGTTCTCTTTGTAATAAAGTTTTACTGAAGTCGTTAAATATTTTACTACAAGCATTGAACATCTTCTGGCTTACGTAGAATAAAATTCACATTCTGGAAGGGTGAAATAAAGCTCAAAAGACTAAATTTTCAAAATAGGTAATGCTCCATTTTATTACCAAAAGAACTAACATTTTATGAAATAATTGTATTTTGTATCTTATACAAAGTGTCAAGACTTCTGCTTATTCAAAAAGTACTTAGTAGTAAGAAAATTATAAAATAATTACTGAGAAGTGTGAGATATTCTCCTTTTTACAAAACGAGATATATCCAATAACGAGTATTATTTTTTAATACATATTTCATATAACAAAAGGGTAATAAAATAAAAAAAATAATATAGCAAAGTACAATTCTACGCTAAAGGTATCAGAGATCTAAAACTCTCGTAGGCGATCGAGATAATTGACTATTGTAAATTGTAATAGTTAATTAAATTGAACATAGCTTTAATCGATATTTAACTATACCTAAAAAAATATAATCAGAGAATCCTCTCGATCGTCCTAGAGAAATGATGTTAAATTAATAATTAACATAAGTTATACTTAAGTTTAACGGAAGCTACTTTTAAGTATCAGTCACTTCGATTCGTATTGCTAATTGGGCGCTGATTTTTCTTAATTGCTTAATAATTACGATACTAAAAATGACGGATACTAACAAAAAATTTCGTCTTACATACTAGTAAGGCCCATACTTAAAGTATTTAGAATAGCTCACTGGTTATCACTTTGTGTTCGTTTGCGTTCACATGAAAATGCATTTTGTGTATTGATTTATGTGTTTATGCTTACTAAAAATAAAATCTTTATATTTTCCCTATGACTTTCAAATCCTTCTTTTAACTTCTCGATGTAAAAAGTACGATTCAATCATATGAAAGAAATTTCTCTTCCTTTTTGATGAAGAAGAGTTAGGATTATAAGGCATTTAGAATCTCCTTTGGGGTTTCGATTTCATAGCGGATTGTTGCTTAAGATTCTTCGATTCAAGTTATTTTAATAATACTATTAATACGATGGTAATACCTACTTCAAGATAGAAATCATTATTTGCGCATTTTAGTAAAAAATTCTTTGAATTATATCTTAATGTTGACCATTCTAGTGTACAAGAACAGCAATCTCCCATTTTCCGATTTTGGGTTAAGCTTGTACCTTCTACTGGACAACTTATCGATCAGACTTTTCGTTTCAGCTTCACCGTGGTGAGAACTCCAATGAATCGACAGTAAAGAGATGCGGATTTTATCCCAAGGAATCGTGTCGAGCACCTGAAAAGCACAATTTTATCAACTTACATTTTAATTTAAATAATATTTAATGATTCTGCTAAAAATTTTCAATAATAATATATTATATGTGGAAAACTTCTAAACATTTAACTTTAATGATTTATTTTTGGAATATTAATTTATTACCTTTTCAAAAAAAGAAAGAATTCTTTTTCTTCATAAAAAAAAACAATTGCAAGCATTAATAAATTAAAGCCAAATTTAAGAAATTATAAACCCAATGTTTTTCCAAATTCCAGACTAGAGAACAAAGTAAGTTGAGCTAATTCTGACCAGTCACCACACCCACTACAGTTGCAGGACGGCAGATGTATTCAAAAATAATTCCCCACCCTCGAAACTACCAGATGTTTTCCCTCACACGTGATGCATGAGACTGAGAGAATCATCGCAGATAAAAAACTTGGATTATCATTTTCAGAGATATTTAGATAAGCCCTTCATATTCGCAACAAATGTGATTGTTAATTTTTTATGTCATATAAATAAAAAAACATTGTTTAATCTTTTGGTCAAATAAAAATAAAAAGTTTTAAGAAAGAGTTTGAGAAGTTTAAAATTTTAAAAATGTCGAATTCAAAATGTTAAGAAATCTATAATTTTAAAATTAGGGGCGGTTAAAATTGTACCTACGCAGCTTAAAATTGTAACTCTTCAAAATTGGATAATTTCCAATTTAACTAATTTAAATTCCAAAGTGATGGAAATTGAACAATTTGAGATTTTAAATGCTTGCTTAACTATTAAATATTCCCAAACAATAAACAATGAACAATTTGAGGTTCAAAGCATCAAATTTGAACATATGCAATTTTAAAGGAGTTATTTTGGTTAAATAAGCATTGTTAATGAATTATTTGGATGTGTCAATCAATGTATTATTAATATTCTTGCCTTTTGTTCGTCCTGAGCATCCGAACTGTCCAAACTCAGATAATCGATGACTGTCGCGTTATAGGCCAGAAGAACACTATATAGAGGAAAGCAATGCACTCTCGTAGTTGGAATACTTTCATCCGGTGTGATGAGACTGTTTGGTCCCTCACCCAGCTTGGTAACTTGTACTTCACTTTCCTGATGATAAGGTATCTAAAATCATGCCAAATCGTGAACAGAAGCACGAACTACAATAAATTTTAAACAGAATTTCAATTTCCTAATTCAGTGGACTGCTCAAATTCTGTTCCAGTTAAGTCTCCAACAGTTTCCTCATTAGTTTTCCATACACAATTGAGTCCTTACACACTCTGTGATTAATGAATGCATACCTCTTTGATCTTTTTGTCTGTACTCAGATAGGCGTGAAGAACTCTTGTTTTTGGGTTTCTCTTACTGTCCCGAACATGAAAATAGCTGATGGCATCTGGCAGGACCATCACTCCTCTCCAATTCAATTCAGATTCTAACCAGCTTGTTGTGGAAACTGCTCCCATCTATTTTTACATAATAAATAAAAATAAATCAGAATAATGAATCTCTCTTAAAAATTAACTGTAGGTTAAATGTAGGTTTAAAAAAATCGAACTTTCTTGGATTGATTATACTAGTAAATGAGAAAAAGAATCAACAGAGTATATCTTCATCTCTTCTTTGCAAATTAGATCCCAACGAAAACTTTCATTCGTTTTAAAGGCATCTGTCTTAATATTTTTAAATATTTCTATCTCAGAGCCTTTGAATTCTCCTACAGACGTTTTATGATAATTAAATACTTTGTACGTTTAAAGTAGATTCAGCATTTGATGTTTGAAAACCTTTTTACTTTGACACTTCTAATTTGAAAGCATTGAGAATATTCAGGCTCCATCCGCTATAAAAGGGTTTTAATGAAATAGTTCAAATAGAAAAGCGTTTAAGTCTTCTCCACCTCAGTACGAGATTTGCCTAAGAACTTTAAGAACTCAATCTTGAATTCGAGGAATGTACTAAATTGCTGAAACTCTTTTCTCTAATAAAAAATTTAGAAATAAATGTTAAAGAACCTTCTCTTACTCTATTTATGTACTCCAAGTAGACTCCCTCCCTTTTTCCTTGTAGTAGTTGAACCACAGTCTTTTCCTCCTCAGTCTGAGTAACATTCAATTGACCATGTTGTGATGTAGGTTTTAACTCAAACTGCGTTATATAGTTTATCAAACCGGGATCGTCCATCGGAACATCGCCGAGCACATAATCTTTCGTCAAATTTGCATCAAAGGCTAGCCTCCTGGAACTGAAAATGCCATTAAAGCATTACAAATTCAAGAGTGTAAATCCTATCTAAATTATAAATTAACAAACATAAAAATAACAACCTCGGTGATCGAACGAGAAGCCCTAAATAATTCCATGAGTTTATCTTAAAAACCAAATCATTTTCAAAGCTCTTTCTTAATTTTAAAACTATTATTTGAACCACTTACAACTATATTTCAATCTTTCAATTGTTCATCTTAAAAAATAACAGGTGGTAAATAAACTTCAAAAATTGAATAAAAATTTGTTTTTACAATACTTTCATAAATGAATAAAATATATAGCTGTCAAAATCTACACTCAAAGGACGAATTTAGTGGTTAGCTTTTAATGGTTTACTCGATTGCGGACTACACTGAAGGTAGATAAGGTTTGAAACTCGGTGAGATTAAATTATGAAATAGAGCTGCTCTTGCCCTGTAACACTTTATCTCGAAAAGACAGGAGACCAACCCTCGACGTTCTCTATAATTCCAAAGACAAAACCCAGCCAACTCCTTTTGTCTTACTTTTTCTTGAGAACTTCTAGATAACAGGGTCCTCAGTCCTTTTTTAAAATTAAAGTCATTAAAGCTCGAATGTTTCAAATTTCAAATTTAAAATGAATAAGTGCTTTATAATTTTATGAAAAAAGTAGTTTTTTTTAAGACTTTGAATAATAAATCATTGTTTTATTACCTCATTATTTACATAATGAACTCTAGCGTAAAAAACTCTTTGAAAGCTCGAGAGAAAATAAGTAACCTTGTCCTATGTGGAAAATGAAACTTTTTATGCAATTCCTCTTTATAGTATCAAAATGAAGCAGGAGAATTAAATACAGTATATTTTGGAATAAATAATTTGGGTTATTTGTAATCGCACTGAGAAAAAATACTCTATTAAATTGTATAATCATTTTTTGGAAAAAATGAAGCAGGATTTTACCTGAATTCAGTTACTTGCTTCCAGATAAAAAGCATGCCCAGAATAGTAGAAAATGGAGCTAAGCATGCGAGATAAGGAATCACTTTCCGCTTCCAGGATTTCTTCTTGCATCGTAATGAACTTAATGGTGGAGAATTTCCTGTAACGCGTGGCATTGATATGGATGGCAACGCACCTGCTGAAGGCATTCTGTAAAAATAGAAGTAAATCGTAAATAGAAATAAAAATCGAACAAATCGTGCAATTTCTCTAGTATCAGTTTCACTTGGGCAGCAGAAATTAAATATGTACTATGTTCAATTATATACATATATATTTGAAAAAAATAACTATATCGCTTAAGACCAAAAATCAACACAAAATGCAATAAAAATAATGAAAATAAATACAACACTTTGTAATAAATGAAATCCAATTACTGTAATTAATTGGACCTTCCACTGAAATTATTATTAACTGGATGAGAATTCCGATGTCGGATGCAAAGCATAAACATTTATCTATATGCTTAATTTGTATTAAACTTAATGGTGTGCACAATTAAATTTGAATTTAAATTTTGAGCTATCATAACTGATAAAATTGAATTAAAGCTATCAATTGATAATAAAGGACAGTGGCTAAATATATTGGCGCCGAATTTGCCAATTTTATATTCCGATAAGTATTGTGGAAATAAATTCGTCTAATTATTATAAAAGATAAGAGAAGTTCTTCAAACTTTTCTATCAGGGTTAGATATTATTACGAATTTTAACTCTTAAAGAACAGTTGATGTAATTATCCTTTCTTTGTAACGCTATGTTTTAATTTAACGTTTTAATTAAATCGCCTCCACTTCTATGGCCAACCTACTTTTATCCATTTATTATGAGAGAGGTAAGTGTTCAGAAGCATGTCAGTTTCCCTAAGAAGCAAAAATTACTTTAGTTTAGAAAGGATTTTTAGTTATTCTTTGCGTAAAATAGCACAAGGGCCTGATAATTAATGCAAAATAATTAATAATGTGACTTTTCAAGTTACAAAAAAAAACTTCATTAAATTTGAAACTAATTTGAGAACCATTGCTTCATTCGACGAAAACCACCTGCTCTGTCCTTTCCGATAGTGTAAATATATGCATTATGGCTCATATTAAACCTGTCAGATACTTGCTCAGTATTCAGAAAGCTTCCTGCTTGTAATACACTGGAACAAAGGATGTTCTCTGGATTCTGAACAAGTACACTCATTCGATGTAATATTACGCTGGCATATTGCACTAAAAAATGGTGACTCAACCCGACTCTATAACTTTCTAAATAACTTTTTTCCACGCTTCAAGATTTATAACTAATGTACTTCTGTATAGTTAATCTCTGGAATCATAGATTCTTTACATTCTTTACGAGGATAAGAACCTTCCTAGATTTATGGATGCTGGACAAAGAAACACAGCATCAGTTGCAACGTTTCTTATACCTGCTGAACGAATTAACATTCGGACAATTCAACCATGGTTCTTATGATTTTAGGAGAAAGAAAATTTCAGAATTTAGATGATAAATCAGAAATTACGAGATAATTTATTATGAGATATTGTATTAACTTTTATTTCTTCTCCTTGCGTCTTTAGATACAATTTTTAAAGTATTGGAATAACTAACAGTTTTAATGTATCATTTAATGTCGCATATCATAGCTTCATATTATTTTTCCCGCTAATAATCTTGTCTACCCTGCGTTCTATGTCTTATTACTTAATTCTCATTGTTATGTGCATTCATATAACTGCGACTAACAAGGAAAGACATTAATAAACACGATCTTGCACAAGCGTAATAAAAACATTTCCTATAGGCAGTGGCATGACATGGACTCTAAGGTCATATAGCTGTATTAGAAAGGGAAGTAATAAACAAAGTTAGGACTTGATTTCAAAATTCCAATAGTAGTAATGCGTGTAAACAGTAATAGTTGTTATGTAAATTAAATTATACACTTTGACATTACAATTAGTGGAGTATACATATATATCTAAGGGAAATATAAAACTTGATACGGACCATAGAAGTAACAAAAGAGATGGTAACATATTATAAAGATAGCAATCAATAATGATGAATCAATGAATATATAAGAAAATAAACATTAGTTGCAGGTGTTACACCCTTCAACTATGAAGAACTATCTCTTAGGTTTTATTCATAAGAATTTTCCTATAACTTCTTTGTTTCCAAGAATAAAGCTCCGAGTTATTTACAGTTTAATGTTAACAATACGTCAATTTCAGCTAATATTACGCAATTTAAAAATTACATCAATTCCTCAATTCAAGATCATGATTATGATCGTAATTTCCACTGACCAAACGTGTCATAAAACAAGAACTCAACAAGGCCTACTTTTCATGACTTTCTCGACTTACTTCTTAGTTTCCTTCGTACGATCCATCTTCACATTCATTTTCCTTTTAAACTTAATCCCCGAAAAACAGCACTAATCTTCAAAAAGCACGTGTCTTCACACAAACAGGATCTCACTTTATTCTTCGTTTCAGCAACTTCGCGCGCAATCGCGGATCTCTTATTTAATTTAGTAATTAACGAAACTTTGTAATAACATATCCAAGGCACTGTATATTCTCAATATATATTATAATCATATATCCTATATCCTGCTCCCAGTATTAATCCTGGATGATCCTTCTCTTCAACTCTAAGAAACAATAAATATCTCTTAAAGTTCTTAAAGCTCAAAGGCACTACACTTTTTCTCTTTAACAACTTTATAACACAAAAAGTAGAATCTCCACTTGCACTCTGTATTTACTCCGGAAATTTACTCCAAAGGGTACATTAGGTCCAAAAAGAAAATCTTCTACCAAAAAGAGTCTAGAGATTCCAAGACAATCGAGTACAATTTAATTTTTTTTTTTAACTTTTCAAATAAAATGATCAGTGAACGTCAGGCTGCAGTGGCACACGGAGTATCCGCATTGCCCGCGCGTCTACTATTGTATCGTCTACTATGTCTTATGAGTCGCGATGTGTGGTGAGTCACAGGCCTTAAAACTCACATGAAGAGTAGAGACATGTGCATGAAAAAAAAGAGAAACTCACACACGTGCCAAGTTTGAGGCGAGTTAAATTTTACCAGCGAAAACCGATACTCCGCGAAGTGTTCGCGTGTAATATCGTATGGAGCAGATCGAAAAGAGCGAAAAGTAATACGTGCAGTAGCTTAGCTCGAGCAAGGCCTGACTGGCTTTCAGTGTTCAACAGCACCTGGAACGCATGACGGCTGCGACGAGTACAATGCCTCCTATATCGGGTGTCCTTCTTTAAACTTAAGTTTAACATCCCCTTCAAGTTTCGGTTCCTCTCACTTCACCTCATGAAGACACGAAGAGTCTCTCTCCGATTGGCTGGTGTAACATAGGTAAAAGCAGAGGCTCTCATTCATCAGGAGAGACCATGAGGAGGGACAGCGAAAAGATCTTTTCTGATCTATAGAATCATGGAAGTTGAATCGGTTCCACTGTGAGCGCTGGCCGTAACGGTTATTGATCCTGAAACATAAAACCTACTCTGATGTATTCATCCATCTATTCTAGGATATACTTACTCTAAGAGGTCAAACGAATCTACATAGTTTAAAATTTCTGCTGGACACTTCGAATATATGAAGTTCATATGAGTTACAATACATGATATTGTACTTTTCAAATGCTAGTATTGTTTTGCCTCATAGGGTAATGGATACAGTGGTTGGCCACCCCCCAATGATTGTCCATTTGATTTAAATATACGTAATTAAGAAATATTTACAAATAAAACTATTAATAAAGAGTGCAAAATTGTTCTCAACACACTCTACGCTATTTCCTATATTAAAAAAGTGGTGTAACGAAATGACTCGAAAATCTCGCATACATTGTTGTTGCAAACCTGATTGGCTTTTGAATGACATGAAGTTGAAAGAAGGAAAACCAACTAATGGCGCAAAAAAATTTCACGAAAACCTTAGAAATCCCTTATAAAAATTCGTTAAGATTTCTTAAAACTCCCAGAAACCTCTTGAAATCCCTTAAAAATCCACAAAAACCATTAAAAT
>JAUESH010000015.1:1487169-1527510 GCA_032275165.1 Synergus magnus | reverse complement strand
AAATCCACAAAAACCATTAAAATTATGAATCTCTTGAAATCCAAGTTAAAATTCGCAAAAATCTCTAAAAATTCCTAAAAATCTCTTAAAATTCTTAGAAATATTTATCAAATTTCTTGACATACCTTAAAATACTATTATAACATATAAAATCCCTTTATATCCTTTAAAATCCATTAAAATTATAAGAAATTTCATCAAATTCGATGAAATCCTTTTAAATTTCACAAAATCTTTTAAAAATCACATAAATTTCTTAAATTCTCTTAACATTCTTCGAAATTCCATGATATCATTTAAAATATTTTAAAATCCCTTAAAATTCCTCGAAATTTCACGACAAGATTTAGAATCCCTTAAAATCTCTTAGAATTCATAAAAATCTCTTAAAATTCCTAGAAATTTCTTGAAATTCTTTAAAATTCTACGATAACATATATAAAATCCCTTTACGTCCCTTAAAAATCCATTAAAATTATTAGAAACCTCATTAAATTCCATGTAAACCTTAAAATTCTATAAAATCTTTTAAAAATCAGAAAATCCTTTAAAATTATTTGAAATCTCACAAAATTTCACAAAATTCTTAAAAATGCCATAAAATATTTTTAAAATTATTCAAATCTCTTGAATTCTTTCAAAATTCCTGGAAGTTTTATGATAACATTTAAAATTCCTTAAAGTCCCTTGAAATTCTCTGAAACCTTTGGAAATCTCTTAAAATTCCTCGAAGCTTCACAACAAGATTTAAGATCCCTTAAAATCTTTTAAAACACCCAGAAACCTTTTAAAATCACTTAAAATTTCAGGAAAACCTTCGAAATCGCTTAAAATTCATTGAAATCTCTCAAAATTCGTGAAAACCTCTTAAAATTCCCAGAAACTTCTTGAAATTCCTTGAATTCTACGATAACATCTAAAGTCCCTTTATGTCCTTTAAAATCCATTAAAATTATTAGAAATCTCATTAAATTCCATGAAATACATTATTGTTTCAAACCTGCTCTCTAAATTTGAATCAGCGAAATTTCATTGGTTTTTGAATGACTTGAAGTTGTAAGAAGTAAAAGAAATAATCGTGCGCGTAGCGCGCGTGTTGGTTTGCTAGTATTATAAGTTTTAATTGTCAATACTTCTTAATATATGATGATTTTGAAGTGACTAATCATTGTTAAAAGCGGCCAATCACTGTACCTATGTATTACACCCTATGTATTACAAATTAGTTTGCTAATGGAAATTCTAGTTGAATTTTCACATGGAATTTCGAGTGGAATTTCCACATGAAATTTCCCTAGAATCTTTTTCCATGTGGGTAATTTTTTTCCAGAGTTTACTTTCGATAATTGAGTAGCTCAAAGTAAAAGGTGAATAAAAATATTTCCTTTGTAAAAGTGGGATAAAAATTTTGCAGAGTAAAAATGGAACAAAATTAATTCTCAGAGCAAAAACGGAACGCCATTGCGTTCCGTTCTACTACAATACGACCGATTGATTCTCCCTGTTCCATTTTTTCTCTGATAATTCATTTTGCCCATTTTTACTCTGAAGAATTTTTATCCCAGTGTTACAAACGAGGTATTTTTATCCACTTTTTACTTCCAGCCGTTCATATTATATAATACATATAATGTAACCATATGAAATGATAAATATTTATAAAATTCTACATTATATGAACACTTTAGGAAAGCGCTGGGTATAGAGTATATGTAGAGCTATAATACTCGTTTCGCGTTGTATGAACGTACAGTCTCTGGTAAAATCGATGCGGGCAATGCTCCCAGAATTTAGATTTAGAGATGTGGACAAGAAGGGGAATATGAGAAGATTGGATTAGGGTTAGAATCATGTTAGAAACATTAGGGTTGAATTTAAGAAGAATCAAGGGATGATGGATATTGAAGAAAAAATGATTTTCCTGTCTGTAGTTAATGTAGTGTGGAAGAGGTCTCCGCACCAATTTTGAGGATTCCTTTTACGCCCTTCTTTATTCGATCATTCATGGGAGGGACCAATCATAATCTTCTATATCTAAGACTATAGAATATCTTTGAAGCTAATATATGCACTTTGGTGGTCACTTTGACGTAATTATGCATTGATCTTCAGAAAGAGCTTCTTCTTTGATTTGAGGAAGATGTATACTTTGGCTTGAGATAGTAAAAATGTTCATTTTCAATGTAACGGAATTTTAGTTTATGTATGGCAACTGTATTTTACATTTAAACGGATGCATCAACATTTTTAACTGAAAATATTTTATTATGTGATTATTCTACACAATGGAGGCGATAATCCGTTAAAGTAATAGTTGAGTATGTAAATTACGTATATATATATAAATTTGAAGGGTTTTGTTCTTTTGAGCATAACTGCACATGTATAATAAAGTCACGAAATGTTACTGGAAAGTGCCGTTATATTGTCAAACTATGTTATTACGTCGGAGCGATATCATGTTGATGTGTAATAAACGAAGAGAACAATGAACAATGAGAATAAAGGAAAACTTTACCAAACCTTGTCTATTTAAATACAGATTTACGGGATAAACGTGTATCTATGCCATCAAAGCGTTTACTACACCTTAATGCGCTTAGATAACAACAAGCTTAAAGCAAAACTCGAAGTAACAAATTGTCGCGAAATGTTAAAAAAAGGGAGTAAAATAATCTGTGCAGGAAAAAGTATTTATTCTCTTAAACATTCTCATAAAGAATTGAAATCTGAAGAAAGAAAAAACATCAATTGAAGGCTTTGTCTATACTCATTTCCAATTGCTCCTTCTACAAATGCATTCTTTGACTTTGTCGCAGAGCCACTTTATCCCTTTTCAAGTGCAACTTGAGAATCCATTCAATGAGTTTTAATTAGACAACCAAACTAATGAAAATAACTATATATATGAAAGCATCTTTTTGGAATGATATTCTATTCAAGCACATTTCTTGTAAATATCTCATTATTTTCTCATAGTTGTATACAAGCTGTAAGCAGAATTTCATGACAGAGAATTATGCACAAAGGATTTTAATTAAAATCACAGTCACGAAAAGCTGTTTACACCTGAGATTTTAATTGAAATTATCTCAGAAAGAGATGTTAAAAATTTAGCCATTTTTTTTGGAATATCCGACTTGACTTGAACAGATGAAATAATTAGAAATAAATAAAGATTAATCTCGCTGAAGGAATTCTCATCACTCTCGATATTGAGGTATGTACTCAATTTCTTAATTTGCTCATCCTACTCATTTTAATAAATTGCAGGGATTTTTAATTCTTTTTATAATGCGAAAACAACCTTCGATTTTCGATAGTGCATTCTTATTAATTGAAATTTATAGAATTCCTTCAAGTTTAGGACATTCATTATCTTAGTAGAACAGTTGATGGTGCACCAAGCTGTGTGCGCTTCTAAACAATTGATTATTCAGTAAAACAACGACGTCCAATAGAAATACAGCTATGCCGGCATCAGTTGCTATTTACAGAATCCAGTACGCCTCTTCTATTCAACCACAAATCCAGTTATTGACAGTACCACTCGACTTTAGCCATCCACGATACGCAAACTCAAAGTTAAACTTGTTTGCTTTTTCAAGAAAGAAATTGTAAATTGTCTACACTTTGCATAAATTGCAATGGAAAAAAATATTTCTACGAAGTATATACAATTTTCGTATTTTCAAATAGCAGGTTTCCCTCCGAATAATTGTAAGCCTTCTATTTTTGTTATTCAACAATCATTTTCAGTTTCCTGTTATAATGTGAAAATAAACCACTCTATCCGATAACAATCTGAGTCAATATAACAGGAAATTTGCCACTGAAATCTCTTTAGCAAATGAAATTGCTTCGAAATTGATATTCATATCCCAGGGAAACAATCCTGAGTGCTTATAACAGTTTCCAAAAAAAGTTTCTCTTCAAAATATTCGCGCTTCGTGCTCGATTTTCTATACACATTTCTGTACCTTTCTGATGAATATTATAATTAAAACAAGTGTACCAAAGCCCAATTCAATCCCATAATTCTTTCGACAGTTTTTGGCGGGAAAAAAATTATTTTTTGATATTTTAACAGTATTTTTCACGATTAAAACGAAAATTACTTATCCTATCAAAAAATGCTCAATGGAGATTTTGTAGATCTTTTTCTGATAATTTTTTCGAAAGTTATCGTACCTACAGACGACGGACGACAGACATTGGCGTAAATACCGTTTTTTCTCAATTCAGGGGGTCTCAAAACGTGGAGATTTGATGAAAATCGGGAAAGAGATTTTTCACATAATACCTTCCGAAATGATGAGAATGTAAAAAAATAAAAGCTTAAGCTTAATGCAAGACGCCGCTAACACAGAAGTCGACAACTTTGGCGCAGACGCTTTAAAGCTTCAAGCTCCAACTTTATAGAATATCTGGCACTTCGGTGTCCACGGTAGAGTTAGAGTATATACCCCCAGTGCGGCTCGCACAGCCGGTATATGCTCGTCGGTTCATTCAGCTGCCGTCTCTCACTAGAAATATAGTGAGATAAAAGCCGGTACCATCAATTTTAAATTCTAGATCCACAATCATCCATTTTTTCCAATGTGAATTTTTCTATAGATGTTACTCTACTAATAAATTACAAAACTAATAATTTAAACTGACGTGTAAGCCACCCGCATGTGTTTCATATGTTTTTCATAATGTGATATGGTATGAGAAAGGTGACTCCTTAAAAAAGAATTAACAGATTGTGGTTTTCATATTTATTCAACGATGAAGATTACTTCAACTGAAGAAGATAAAACAATTCTGAATTATATTCCTTGAAAATGTTGGAACTTACTAAACAGGATGCTTTGACACGACATCGATTATACATGGTCTGGTGCGTCATTAGACTACTTATAAAAGCTCATCCATTGCTTTTATTAGCAATAGGGCGTTACAAGTTTTTCTTATGTTATTTTATTTTTTATTTTATTGATGAGAAACTTGATGAGAAAAGCTTTACCTTTTGTTTGATTTAATGTATAATCTTGTGAAGTGGATAAAACCACGCACAGAAAAATTAGGTTTTTTAGTTTTACATAAAAAACGGTGAATTTAATTAAACTAAATTAAGCCGCAATTACTTCATTTTGAGTGAACGAACACTGACCACAATCCAATTACTTTTCAATTAAGTCACCGAACATGACATTAATATAGCTGAACCTTGAAAATGAGCTTTTTCCTATAACAACCTAAAAAATCTAAACCCTATTTTTGAATGTGCGTGAGGTTAATACTGTCAAGTTTAATTAACTTGATAATAATCTAATAACACTAGTCATGTGTAAATAATTAAATAGTGAACTTCTAAAACTACTAGAATAATTCGAAATTAGTTCGAAACTTCTCTTGCTCTCTTTACTTTAATAAAACATCACATTTAAAATCTCGAAATTATAAAAGAATGCTTGAATTCCGGAAATATCTTAATATAAATTGTGCAAAAGAACCATAGAAAAACGAAAAAGCTCATTTCAAAAGTAATGAAAGAAAAAGAGGAGCTTACACTGCTTTTTAGTCTCTCTGTGACGATTCTTTTATTTCACTCAGACTTCTCTTTCCCATATTTTTTATATTCTCCTATTTTAAAAGCTTAATATAAAATTTGCACTCACTGCAGTAAGACATTTTTTTACTGCACTAAAAGCGGGAGCAACGTTTTTTTTACATTTATACATAAAATTATAAATTTATACATACAATGGTTATTTTAATCTCAAACGGGTATTTAAATACAGACAAAATTTTTATATTCTTTTAAGATTTCAGTACCATTTAAATTTCGTTATTATAAACTATCATAATTCTGAAAAACGTGAGGTACAATTGAAATTGTAATGACAAGAGTTGGCATACGATATCAGAATCAATCAGAGATGATGACAGACGGTTCATTTTGATAAGGAATCTTGCGTGTGGGACGTGGGTGAAACTAATTTTCCTTGCCGAACAAAAACTAAATTGAATGTCGAGTTCACAATCTTATTATTCATATCTGCATTAAATATTCTAACAGAAATTCTGGTAGATGAGATCCAAAACTCATTCAAACTCAATTAAACTCAGATCCACTTTAGTTCTAGTTCTTATTAATTTACTAATGACTTCTCCTATGTTTGTAAACAACTCTCCAAACTAATTAAAATTTTTAAAGCACACTAAAAAATTCTATTGAATTTATTTCACAATTAAGAAAATAATTCTATGGAAAATGCTTGCTTTCATTTAAAGCAGAAAACGTGTGTTTGTGGGGAATTAGAAATACAACGAGGGTAAAATTGCGAGGGAAAATGAGAATCCAATCGGGGTCGGAACTGATTGTAACGACTGATGTGGTTTGACCGTAAAAAGGAAAAGATATAAAAATAAAAGCAAATGTGTTGTTCATTTGCCTTTTCAGATATATCCTGATATTGACGATCAGAACAGTGTAAAGGGAAAAGTATAAAAGGTTTTTATTCAAAAGTATAAAAGTTAGGAAGAGAGGTTTGCAGTCGAGATATAAAATAACAAAAAAAACTTGACAGTTCTTTTCTCGAATTTCGCGAATGTATTTTTTTGCACTCAGCTTTAACCAAAACAATGATTGGATTTTGTTTGGACGTACATTTGACGTTGATGGAATAATTTGATTATTTTCTGTACTAAAATTCTCTTAAATCAACACTGGCTGCATTTTTCGCGTGAAATTTTTGTTTAAATATTTAATATTTCTGATTATTATAAAATGCTTTTTATAAAATGTAGCCTTTTTCATTCTAAACTAATATTTTTGAAGCAATTTCATTCCATGTAGTATGAGAAACCTCGTACCTAAACCATTTTCGTTACTTTAACCCGTGAGAAATATATGTTCCCTCTGAAGGCAAACAGGGGAAAAGAAATTGATCAAGAAAGATGGATTCCTATCCATGTGAGAAGCATGCAACATTGGAACAAGAGGCACACCAGAAAAATTACATAAAAGAAAAAAATTCTGTCCAATTCAGAAATAAATATAAATACAATTTTACTTGTTTTTAACAATTCAACTTATTATTACAACACATATTATGAACAAGGCAATTTTTAATAAAAATACTTTTATTGAATAATATCAATAGAAAATTAAGCTCATGAAGTAAATTGAAAAGCAACATTAATTATTATATTGTGTACTCGATTTTACGAAACAATGGTGGTGAACAATATCATAGGCTCTTGATTTTCAGTTCACTTATCCGAATATCGATAATAATTCGATAATCATTGAAATTATGTGAAAATGTCATAATAAGAATAGTTCTTCTTCGTTATAGAATTATTTATGATAATCGATCGCTTAGTTTGTGAAACACATTATTCGAGGATGCTTTTACAATACTTATTTCGAAGCCCCACTGATTATTCAGAAATTAGCAAATTCCCACTATATAGGACACCCTTTTCAAATTTCACTTTCCAGTGATTTTTAAGATGAAATATATTTATCATAAATCAAAGAAGAGGATTACAAATGCTTAAATTTACAAAATAAAAGTAAAATATATAAATATTTTAATTTATGAAAGGGAGCAGTGATTGGATGCAACTTTCAACAACTTTCAGTAAAAACAATGAATTGGAATAGATTGAAAAATGCGGCAATAGGCACTACTTCCGGAAAGGACAACCTTTACCGTGAATGCTATTAGGAAAATGGGTGCCAAGCAATCCGCCAGAAGCCTGCCCAGTACTGGAGAGGAAGGTAAGTTGCTATTTTTCAATCTACAGTAAAGTCACCAATCGTTCGCATAGTACCCATAAAATAAAAGTAAAATTCTAATGCCAATGAAATATCTTGGCAAAGCTGAGATAAGACATTTTAAAGGCGAAAACTTTAATAGTAAAAAGGATGTCTCACGATTCTAGTTTACTACTAGATCTATCAATAGAATATATTAATAAAAATGCAATCTCACTACAAATTTAGAGAGTAAATATTTAGATATTCAGTAAAGTTTGAAAAAGTCGAGAATATTTTAATCAGAAATTCAGGGATTTTTACACGAACAGCTTTTTCTGAATAAATAAATATTATGTACAAAATCTGTTTCAATGGAAGGGAATTCTTTCTCTTTTCATATATTTTTCATCATAAAAATTATGAAAAATATTAAATAAACAATATGTATATATACAATTTTATTCACATATGGATAAACATATTCTTTTGCTGTAAAGGTTGACGATTAAATTTGACACATGCATTATATTGTTGTCATTTCACTGTGATAGGAATAAATTGCATTAATAACATCAGACGAACCATATTACTGTCACGCTAAAAGCTCCAATGGGATCGCACAGTATTAAATTGTAAACTACATAAATCTTTAATGCATCATGTTCCGTTTATGATATTTTGAAAGATTATTATTATTGACTTGAACTGAACGAAATATATTTACTTTAATATTCTTTAGATTAATTCTATTAATGGATGTATTATTAAAAATGTACAATTAGAAAATTTTTTCATTTTGCATATCTAATTGTAAAATCTGAAGTAGTTTCAAATAAATTCAAGTTTTGAACTTGCCACATAGCAGAATTTATGGAGACGTATATTTTCTTTCTTGTAAACGTCCTGTGTAGAACATAAAATACTTTTTATCAGACTTTTTCTAGAACTTTTTAAAGGGACTACTTCCCTGTCATAAAATATATATAGTTTTTACTTCTGACGTACTTATTTTACCTGTGCATTCATATTGATTAATTTATAAGAATAGTTTTATGCCTATTATAAAAATATGGATTCTCTTTAATATTGGTATGTATGTGAAAATAATAAGAGAAACCTTGAATTGCTGAGAATCATAACACAGAATTGTTAGAAAGATCTTTTCAAAACATTCTCTATAATACGTATGCATCCGGGCAGAAAATATACCATCCTGACATTTCAATGCTCCTTACATTGTAACATTATCTGAAGTTTCTGCCAGATTGTGTCCCACTTTAAATATTCGAAGAGAAATGCTGACAAAGTCCAAGTAAAAAAGTAAAAAAATATGTAAAGCACTATTAGATGACTTAACAATCTACAATAATTAATAATATACTTATCCCTATTTTTATTAGATTTAGTTTCTTATATGGACAATTTCTCTCATTGCAGTGAATTTCGATCATTTCGAAATTCTGCGAGCGATTGGAAAAGGAAGTTTTGGAAAGGTAAGTTTTTAAATATCAGCTTAAGAACTTAAGATATGTACATTAAACTAAAAAGGGAAGATTAAAAAAAATGTTAAAATCATTTTATCTAAAGCGCGTCTTGAGCCTCCTCTATTAAAAAAATTCTCTAGATAATGGTCGTCTTAATTTCGGACGAGGAAAACACGAGGGTTTTTTTCAATAGGATGATGTATATAATTATCTATAGTTATATATTGCGCTGACGCTCATCTGTATCCGTTAACGAGCAAGTACCTTGTTATAAGAAGAATGAAAAGAAATAGAGTGATACTTGTCTTCTTCTTTATTCAAGGTCTGCATTGTAAAAAAGAAGGATCGCACAGGAATGAAGTATGCCATGAAGTACATGCACAAGTGGGAATGTGCAGAAAGGGGTGCCTTGCCTAACGTTGCCAGAGAAGTGGAGATCCTCTCGAAGCTCGAACATCGTTTTCTAGTGAACTTGTGGTTTAGTTTTCAAGGTTTGCTTTACCAATTTCTAACTCGAATTTCCTTGAAAATCTCATCTTTCAGTAAATCTTGAATTTCAAAGAGAATATGGCACTTTCATTCTTTTCTTCATTTTCAGAAGGATTTAAATTAGTTTCGGATGCACCAAAAGCATATATTTTACACCTAAAAATTGTTCCCTTTAGTGTCAAAAGCACCTGATTTTTGATAGAATTAATAAAAAATAGACTTTTTTGGAAATTGTTTTAATTCGACATCTGCGAAAATCGTTCCAATTAATTGATTAAGAAGTGATCACTGAAAGCCTTTTAAGTTTGTACCTAATGGACTTAAGTTATGAAGCTTGCGAAGTTGAAAATAACTTCAGAAAGAAATTACTTTATTTGAGGAACACTCGAACTCTATAAATTAAACCTACGGGACATTCCATGCCAAATCGACCACTTTTGACCCCGACCCCTTTCGATTTGGCTGAAAGTTTTTTTTATCTTTTTCTACCCTATCGAAAATATTTTTCAGAATTTTTTCAATTTTTTTTTTACCTAAACCAAAAAAAGTTATGGGTTTTTCAAAAAAATGTCTTTTCTTTTTCAAATGGCTGTAACTTTTTCAAAAGTCAATTTTTGAAAAAGTTAGGGCCATTTGAAAAAGACATTTTTTTGAAAAACCCATAACATTTTTTGGGTTAGGTAAAAAAATTTGAAAAAATTCTGAAAATTGTTTTCGATAGGGTAGAAAAAGATAAAAAAGTTTCAGCCAAATCGAAAGGGGGCGGGGTCAAAAGTGGTCGATTTGGCATGGAATGCCCCCTATATATTTTTCAACTTTTAGTGAGATAATCAGATATTTCATATAAATGAGCTTTTTTAGAGAAATAAATTGTATGGCAGCTAATTACTTTTAACTGCCTTTTAGATGAGGAAGATTTATTCATGGTATCCGACCTACTTCTGGGGGGAGATCTCAGATATCATATACAACAAGTAGTTAAGTTCAGTGAGGAGAGTATCGTACTCTTCGTTGCTGAAATTGCTCTAGCCCTGGATTACTTGCAAAAAAACAAAATCATCCACAGGGACATAAAACCTGATAACATCGTTTTGGATGAAGAAGGTATGTTTCTTAAATATGATTTCCTTGAAAGAATAATTTTAATACCAGTAACAAAAATTTATGAAACAAAAAATTGTATGAACATTTTTTATTATTTTTATACCTTATTTCTTATTACAGTCGTTTTATGACTAGTCATATGCACCCACAGCTTTCAAATTTACTGTGAAATACGAGCTTTTTTTCCCATAAAAGTCAAATGCTCAACTTTCATGTAGATATGCTGTTCAAATATAAATATATTGTATAACTACAATATAAATTTCGTTAATCAAATAGAAAATACTGAAAATAAAACTCTTAAAATTTAAATAGTGGCAAAGTATTAAACTGGATTTTGTTTAACAAAAATGAGGTAATATTTTAAATGTTTTATCTGAATGTATAGGTTGAAATATAATTTAATGCTTCGATTAGCGAGATTAATGAATTTTTTAATATCAAATAAAGTTCAATTAAAAGAAGTATTTTCCATTAGAGGCATTAAAATTAATTTAATTCAATGTTGAATTGATAATATAGTATATATTCTCTTTCGCTCGAGGCATTTTCGCCGCTTTCATATATGTTGCATATATTTTAATTACATGTGAAATTAACACTGTATAAATTAATTTTGTGAACAATGTAATAAATAATAGGATAAGTATGACATAATCAGGTGGTATATATCGACCACAAAAGTTCAACAGACTTCACATAGCCACAAAAGAATTGTGTTACAATTTATATGCGTTGAGGTTTTATATAGCTGATCCATAAAAAAGTACCACCTTTGTTTTTTTTCCACTTTTTATGGGGACTGAAAATAAGCTCGTGGAACAATTGTTGAAATGTTAAAATACGATATGATACTAACAACCTTTTTGCTATAAAAGCTTGAGAAAAAGTACTTTGTAAAAGGAAGAAATGTTTTCGTTATGGGAAAAGGTCAAATCGACTGCAGTGTCTACATTAATGTTCATAAAAATTTGCAAATTACAAGTAAAATACTCAAAATTTCTATTTTAAAAAACTAGATCAAGTTTCTGCAGTTAAAAAAAAAGCTTTTAAAAATTAACTCTTAGAGGTTCCCTGCCTCGATCCTGATAATAGATAGCTAAATTTTCATAGTACGGCTGCAAGCTTCAGGCTATTTGAGTCAGGAAATTGCTTTTGAATTATTTAAAATTTCTCTGCGGGCAATAATCGTTATGACAGTATTTGAATTCGAAGTATGTTTATTTTACGGAATTGATGTTCAATCGTAAAAGCAAGTAAAATTTATTTTTAACATGATGCCAATCAATTCCTATTTTCCTTTGAGAATGATTTTCTTTACTCATAAATAGAATTTCTGAAGTTAACCTTTGTTTCAAAGAAAATAAAGGATGAATCGCAATTCCTGCTCTGATATTTTAAAATGATGCTTGACAGCAATAAATTACGTATACGTAATTCAAATAGTGCAAATATGGAAGGCCGCCAAAACTTAGAAAAGATCGCTTTTCAAACACAAATCGCTCGGCGTGTCAACATTAATAATCGTGAACTTTATTCTCTCAAAGAAATTGCAATCAGCATTTGGCTAACTTCCAGCAATACACAATAAATTTCGAAATCACATTTTCATATTAGATTGGAAAATCGCTTCTATTCATAAAAAGAACTTTATTTTTCTTCAAACTTTGTTTCACTATAAACTTTTCAGACTCTCTGAAGGTCTTTGAAATAAAATACTCTACAAACTGAGATTATTTTTCTCAATTTTTCTTTTATGTTTGTTTTCTATTGTGTTTAAATTTCTATTCTCGATATGTTAATACGATACACAGATTATGAATTACACGAAAGTATGGACTACATGACGATGTGAAAACAAACATAAAGTCTAATTACCTTAGATTTATTGTCTCTGTGTTTTGACAGCAATTCAGAGTTATGACCCAATTTTCTTTAAAAATTGATGCCAAATTATGTTCCGGGTAATGAACATTGCATTTCGGGCACTGGACGATTGTCAAAATTATTAAAAATTATACGTCTTGTCTGCGAGTTAGGATCTTCATATTCACAAGAAACAAATATGATTTATTAATTTTCCATAGGTCATGCTCACGTTACTGATTTTAATATTGCGACGAGATTGGAAGATGGGCAATTGGCAACTTCTATGTCAGGAACGAAACCTTATATGGGTATGTATCATAAATAATTTATTATCCGAAAATTTACAGAATTTAAAATTTCATGCTTGAAAATTTTATTCTTATTTTGTAGTTGTTTTTTTTTAATTATGTAATAGAATTCTTTAGAAGAAAGGATTGAAACTGTGCTTAAAATAAAAAGAATTTAATGATAAAAAATTAGAAGCATTAAAAGTTGAACAATTATAAATTGAAAAATTTTATGCACACAAATTCACAGAATATATGTAAATCAGAGTAAATTCCAACGATACTTTGTATCTAAAAGTTGGATGAAAGTGCTGCATGCAGTTAACAATGTATTCAAAGTTTTGAAGGGGTTGTGATTATTAATATAATAGTCAAGGTAGTTGACCGCTGTTTCGTGGATTTGGATGTTATAATTGCTGACATTTAAACTGAAGTAAGCTCTGACTAATATATTATTTCTCTGGTATTTTATAGCCCCAGAACTTTACATGTGCGCTTGTGATGAAACAGGAGTTCTAGGATACGGATATGCAGTAGATTGGTGGAGTTTGGGAGTTCTGGCATGGGAAACTCTTGCTGGAACACGACCATATCCTGTTCATGCAGCTACAACTCACAGAGAAGCGTTGGAAATTATCCAAGATGAAAGACATCCTCCAAAGCATTGGAGTCCTTTAATGCAGGAATTACTGGATCGACTTCTAACTTTAGCTCCTGGTGCTCGAGTATCGACTCTCAAAGAATTGAAATATATTTCTATCATGAGCGAATTGGATTTCGACATGGTACTGAGTAAAAAAGTCAAGCCTCCTTTTAAGCCTCCAGCGGATCACTTGAATTGTGACCCCACTCACGAACTTGAAGAGATGATTATTGAGGAGAGACCTCTCCATAAGAAAAAGAAACGTCTGGCCAAACAAAGGCGAGTACTCAATTAGCAATCTAAAAATATTCTGAATACTCTAATCACATTTATCTGATTGTTAATCTACTTCAAAGTTCATTTTGAAGTTTTAATTTGAAAACTGAACGACTTGAAATTTCAACTATCCAAAACTGAAATTTAAATTAGAGTTCAAAGTGGAACGATTGTCACATTTTAATCTTTTAAATAAATTAAAATTTATTTACATTAAATAAATAAATTTGAACCATAAAAATATTCGAGTAAAGAGGAATTAAAGATTCGATCAAAGCTCATCAAGCAGATGACTGCTTGGTGAGCTAAAAAGATCAAGGGATAGATTATAATTTTTGCAGATGATGTTGCTAGATCGCTCGAGGTGAAATCTTTGGAGTCCAAAAAACTCGACTATATACCAGAGTATCTCACCTTCAATCGAGATTGGGAATTGAAAAAAATAGAAGAAGAAAAGAAGGAAAAACAGTGGGAAGAAGAATTGAATAATGCTATGATGAATGCTGAGACTCCTGAGCAGAGATTGAGGTAGGTCAGAATTAGCAGTTGTGTTTAATTTTGAATACATATTTAAAAAATATGGGAAAGAATTATTACTTGATAATATGATTTTTATATCAAGAACAATCAGGAACATTTTACTGTAAAAAAATATCTATCAGACATTTTTGCAGGGTAAAACAGCAACGAATTCCAAAGACTTTCAATCGCTTCAATGTGTCGAAAAGAATTAACGCATCACCTCAACAAAATCGAAGAAAGAGTGCGACGACGTCGTCCGATATAGACTTTATTGATGCCAGCCCAGAGCCTTCAACGTCGTAATTAATCCACCAGTGAGAGACCTGTTAGCCTTTTCATTAAAAAGAAAATTATTAGAAGCGTAAAAAGAGTACGAAAATCTTAATTTCCCATATTGCAATACATAATTTCATGCGCTTTATTTTCAAAAGGAACTAAATTTTTTCTTAGTCTATTTCAGTTTTTTCAACGATAAAAAGGAATAGTTAATTAAACTTCGTTATATTCCTTTTTTAAATACAATTATTCTATTAATTTGTCAATGAACAATTTAGAGAAACGATAAAACGTATCTGACTTTAATTAATCTTTAATTACTCTCGATTCATTAAACTTTTTCTTTGTGTCTGAATTCATCAAATTTTTTTACAAGTACATAATGAAAATTACTTCAAATATCAGTCAAACTGAACCAAAACCGAATTCCAAGGGGAGGTGAAACGAAATTGTTTTTCGTTTCAGAACGATTGTTTTCTGCGGAAGAGGAATTTCAACTTCTCAATAAATTTTCAAATTTTAAACAATAGTTCTAAGTTTGATTTCAAGTAACGATCTTGAAATAAAAATATGTCTAAAAGAGAAAGAACATAAATATAGTTACCGCTTTTATATAACTTTTATATCAATTTTAATTTACATAATTAAATCGTACTAGGATATTGTAAATTTAAGGCCTGTACTTAACAAAAATATAGGATTAATAATTCAAAATCTTAAAAATGATTCCTAATTCTAGATTGGATGTTTGTAATAAAAATATTACATTATAGAAATACCAAAAAATATTATTGTGCTACGAATTTTAAGTAACCATACTTCAATGAATAAACTTCATTAAAGGATATTTCTTTAAGTTTAAGATAAGCTATAAGAATACTTCATTTCCCAGAAATTTTTCGGGAATCGCAAGATTCTCAAAGACTGATTTTTATGAAAGATATATTTTTTTTATCAAAATATATTAAAGAAATTTATAGAATAATTGAGGGCCTGGCTACAATAACGTCCTAAAAATTTCTTTCGCCAGGCAGTGTTGGCCCCTGGGCCAACTGTCACTGCCACTGCCCAGGAGCCAACGCTGCCTGGCGAAAGAAATTTATAGGACGTTATTGCATCCGGGTCCTCAATTGATTAAAGAGATAAATGGTTAAAGAGCTCTAATAGATTCATTAATTAATACAACTTTAGTGTAAATTATAATTTATTATTTTAATTAATTCTAATTTATATAAAAATAATATCTTGCGATTCCCTTTTCTAGTGGACCAAATGATAATATAATAAATTTTTAAAAAATACCAGAAAAACTATTTAAAGGACCTTATTCATGTCTTTGTACTCAAGAATTATTTTGAGATATAAATATTAAAAACAGCGATTTTAATGCAGAATCTAATGTATCTGTATAATTTTGTTTAATTTAAGAAAAAGATTGTTACCGAGATCAAGATTCAACGAATATTAATAATTTTAAACTGTGACTCTTGATGTTAAAAGCACAACACGTGATGTTAGTTTTTAAAACCTGTATAGGCCTAATAATCAAATGATAGAATAATAATTACTAATTTCCTATAGTATGGGAGAATTACAGAATTATACAGAAAAGGCACAGCGTAATTAGTCGTTAAATATTGTATTTGTATTTAGTAAAATACAGAGTATTTGGTTGGAACGATGTTAACGACGATAAACACTGCTAGTTTATACGGAAATTTCTCAATTACGTATATTTTGATTGGCACCAGTTGTGCCGAGGTAGGATTCTTTTGCTTTTTCTCCCATGTTTCGGCAATATTAAATGTAAATGAAAAATTATTCAATTCAGTCTAATACATGCATGAAGAAGAATTGAATTTTCGGGAAAGAGTTCTGTCTTATGTGATTAAAATTTGTTTCTATTTCAATTGTAACCAAAACTACACTGAAAGAGCAGTGAAAAATTTAACGTCGAACGCAAAATACATAAAAAAAAAAAGGTTTTGTTTTGATAAATAAAAAAATGTTTTGGTATTCAAATCTCATACGTCTAATATTATCACCATTGTTATAATTATACCTAGACAAACAAATAATATATGTTAATATCACAAGGTATTGCTTTTTCCTCTCTTTCCAATATCATGAACGCTTCGAGCATCGCTGAATCTTTGCTCTTAGAATCATGGAAGCCTGCAATAAATAACTACAAGCAGTTTTTGGTACTTTCTCGATCTCGACTCTTCGAAAATATCATTTCAGAAAAATAGACTATCCTCTTCTCAATTCAGTCAACAAAACTTTCGCGATGCTCTAGACTTTTTTCAGGGCTTATCCTTAAGCATTAGTTAAAAACTATTATCATCAGTCTGTTTGATTAAATGCCTCGAGATAAGTGTCCGATTCCCGTAATTCGCAAAAGCACCATATTCCTCTACCATCTTCTAATTCATTATACATTAAACTCGAGGATTTCGCAAGTTACTTGACACGCTTTAAGTATTTGTTTTAGTAAACTCAGTGCTTTACGAAAAACGTACGTATCTTTAAATATTATGCGCGAATAATGATTTGATCATCATTTACAGCATTGTTTCTATAAGTAACTAAACTTTGTAGTCAATGCAAAACTTGAACTAAAAATAAAACAAAAATAGCAAACGATAAGCTTTTAACCTTCTATCCCCACGTTGCATAAAACAAAATTATCGGTTTACCTAACACGATTGTAAAACAAGTAAATCTTTAATGCTGTAAAGTGAGCTTTTAAAGCTAATACGTTAAACCGATGTCACATCGGTTACCTCGATTCTCGTTATTGGTTTCGCTGGCTCTACGACTATGAATTGGTTATCATTGGAGCCTTTTTCATTACCGATTTTAAGCTCCTGTAAATTCGCAACTATGGAATCTACCTGGATTGGTTCCAACACAGTTTTTCCATTTCGAAGTTTGCCAAAATGGAGGAAGCAAAAGCCTCGATGACCTCTCCATGTAATTTCGTTTGGCCTAACTCCACGATTATTTAAAGCGTTCTTCAAATCTCGTATTCTAACGTCCGAGGCGATATTCGAGAGCTTCAGCGAAAATTCAAGTTGATATTTTTGATGGGACCTAAAAGGTGGTCGGCGACGATTTTCCTTTCCATTGCTTTTCTCAGTCTGAAAATATATTAATTAATATCATTTGTAACTTAGTCAAAACGAATTACTTCTATGTAACTACAAAAAATAAATATCACAAAAAAAAGGAATTAAGAAATCTCACGTACTTCGCTGGAAACATTATTGTCCCCATCACCTCCGCGTTTCTGTCGTATACGTTTTTTGAAAACTCGCGTTTTGCTATTATCCTTGTCTCCCTCTCCACTTTCCACAGTGGAATTAAGATTGCGTTTGATCTTTAGGCGAACTCTGCCAATAACTCGCTTAAGTTTACTCCTCTCTAGGAAATTAGCTTCTTGGTCAGAATCATCCTCCTTTAAAACGATCTCTTTTCCTTCTCTAAAAAAAAAAAAAGAATGTCATAAATTATCCAATGTTTCTTCAAAAAGAAAATCAGATTCTTAAATAGAGAAATACTAACTTTTCTTCCATTTCTTTCAACTCTTGAAGTATTGTCACCGCTTTCACTCTTCTGTTGCTCAGGAGGTTCCAGAGGATCGTGTCAGGCTTTTTAAGCTTTGGATTCACTACAATGGTTTTGGTTGGAGTCACGATTATATCCACAGGGACATCGTGCGCTTCAAAAAGATCAGATGGAAGATTGAGGATCTGGTAATCGTGGACCGTCGTCACTATGATAGTGTCTCCGTTCACGGCTCCCATCTTAGTCATTATCGCAAATTCCAGATCTGCGTATCCCTCTCCTTCTCCAATTCTGTAGCCTGCAGGAGTCACACATACCGAACCCAGAACCACGAGATCTACCTATAATTAAAAACAAAAATATTAATTTAAACCGACAGAAATTTTTTGGAAGAAACTAGCAGAACTTTTTTGGTAAAAAATATAAAAAAGTATACGAGTACTTACCTTGATATTTGCGTCCAAACCAACAGATTCCTCAATTTGTGGAATGCCATGTCTCGTCACAATATTTTTTACTTTCTCATCAGTAGGATCAGTGACACGTTTAACGAGATTGAATAAACCAGCCTTCAGTCTTGGTTTCGGAACCAGAATCTCTTTATCATTTTCGAGAGCTACATTTTTTACTGATTCCTGAGGTTTATCCGGACTAATTTTGATAATCTTAGCCTGCTTAAATTCCTCTAATTCGCTCAATCGTTTTGCTGCCTCCGCTGCACCAATAAAATTCGGAATCCTATGGTGGGCATTATTAGAAGAAAGGATAACGACTTCCTTTCTGATCATATTTACCCAGACCTTCCGGCGGTACTTTCGCTTAGATTCTTTTTCTACCTCCGCTAAAAACAAATCAAGATTCTTCATGGACAAACGATGTAGCCAACTTATTGGTTAAAAAAAAAAAAAGACAAATTTTTGTTCAAAGAATGCCAAAAATTCTCCGTTGGGGAAAAAATAATAAAGTTGAAGACTTTAAATTATAGAAGCAGAGATACACAACAATCTACGATTCTGATGGCTTAATTCGAAAGAAGTGAATAATTTAGTAAAGGCTTTCATTCACAAAACTTTTTTTTTCGGTAAACCTCGATATTTTTTCAACATTTGATTTAATTAATTTAATTAACACTTTCAGCAAATTCTATTTCAGTGCATTCTAAGGAAGAATTTTTGAGAAAAAAATTTAAGTAAAGACAGAAATTTTAAATAACAAGAATAGAGAATTAAACAATTTCAAGTAACTATTGTTTCAAAGGTTCTAAATTTAAAAAAACTTTCAGGTTGCAAATGTTTTAAATTGATCAACTTTAAAAATAAAGACATATAACGCTTATATAATATGTATTATCCTCAGTAAAATCCAAAATGTTGATTCATCTTCTAAAATTCTGTAAATCTTAGAGAGATTATGATTGAATTTTCTTTACCAAATCAAAATAATTCCTTTGTTCCTTTAATAATCACTCAGTTAATTTGTGGGAATTAAAGTCTGGTTCCTGACACAAATTCGTAATTTTTTGCCAGTTTTCCCAACTCTACTTAACACTGATTATTACAGTTGATGAAATAGAAATGATTTTTTCAAGAAGCTAAAATTTTGAATTTAATCTATATTGATTATTTTCCTGTTAATGCAGAAAAACTCGGTTGATATCAATTACTTATCAAATTTCTGATACATTTGAATGTACAAATAATTCAATTGTATAATAATCTCTTTATATTTGGCATTACAAACTAGAAATTGAAATTATTCTCCCATAATTTGAGAATCAAATATATTTCTCACGGTCATTTGGATGAGTTCTAAGAAGAGTTCTAAGAAGTTCACCTTTGAGAAAATGTAAACACAAACCCGCATCAAAGATAAGAATATACTATCCTCGTATAGCAAGTCCACTATACAAATAAGGAAGTCACCTACGTGTATGACTCATTGTATTTTTACTTTTACTAATTATCAGCTATTCACATCACGCATTTCTATCGACGAACCCCAAAAATAATTCATGTATTCAGGGAATCTGCATTCCTTAATACTTATAAACTATGAAACACAAACTTAATCTGAATTATCCACAATTACAAAATAAAATGAAATTTAATATTTCAAGAAAAATTGTAAAAACTGAATAAATGTAAAAAAAAATGGAGATATGAAATTTTTTGCGATTACATACAACACGAATCTACTGATTATTAAATTAGAAGAGCAAATGCGTGTAAAATATAGCTTTATATTGCATAAAAATTATATAAATATGAAAATCAGAGAATAAAGAGAAAATATTTTGTCTTTATAAAAATGAACTTTACTTACGGATCTTTTTTTCTGGCTCTGGCTCTGGTTCCGGCATTGCTGCTTCTTGATGTTGATCTGGTGTTTTCTCCATAAAGTTGTCGACCAACGTCTTCAATTGATCTGCAAGGAATTTCACTGAGATTTCCCGCAAAAATAGATTACACCATTTGTCAGTGTCCTTTTATCCCCCTATTTGTTTCTATGTATTCCGAGTAACCAAGTTAGGAAATTGCACGCTATGAAAATTCACCAGGCGTTCAAGTTCCAGATTCACTCGTAAGTTTTCAGTCATAAAATTGTGAATTTCGCAAAGAAAAACGAAGAAAAGTCAGAGATTTCGATTTCATTCACAATGGCGGTACATATTGTCTTTCTTTGTTTTCAAGCATTTTTTAGAAACAAAAGTCGGAGAAAAGGGAAAAAAACAAAATCGTAAACACTCACGAGTCGAGGAAACACGCGCGCTCTATAGATACTTTCGTTTTCTTCGCATGGTCATATATGTTTTTTCCCGAAAACTGTCGAAAATTGACGAAGATATCAGGAGTGTAGTTGGTTAAATAGTGCCTTAATTTCAAAATTATAAAATCCTTTTTTTTTGACAGATTTGACAATATTTTGACTAAATAAGGTTCACTAAATCTGGCGAAAGTGAGATAACCTCAAAAGAGGTTAGGTTTTCAAAAAGGATGAAGATAAAACAAAACTAATATTTCTGAGAATTCAGGGGTGTAAAACGTGTTACGTTCCTGGTATGAAGCTGATCTGATTACGTTTTCCTCCGTTCCTGTCGACTGCTAGCAACCATCGTGGAAAATGGCTTTACTAGCGAGGAACGTCTGCAAGGTATTTTCCCAGGTAAGGCAAACTTGCTTCAAAAGTAAGAAAAAAAGCTCATCTAAAGCAATTTCTAATGTTTCCTATTGTTTGGGATTAATTAAGATACTCGAGCCACTTTTAAACTCTCGAAAGTGATATCGAGAAGTACGGTTGTTGGTGGTTTTACAAGGGCATTGCAAACACGAGTTAAATTATAAAATATTCACTGTTTTTGCTCTAATTTATTGCCCGAGGACAGTCCGAGTTTCAGTAATTTGTGACGCAGTCAAATCCATTTAAAGAGAAGTACCAATTATGTGATTATCAAATTTTGACACTGAACGTCTGGTCTTTATTTAATTTATTAATCACTAATCAGTTAGTTAAGTAATAATATATCATGTATTTTTTCTGTCAGACGAACGGGGTCGATAAGAAGCGAGTTTGTAAAATTTAAGTGTTATTTTAAGAATTGAGACTCCGAAAGAATATGTGTCTCTCAACATACTCCGATAATTTTTTACATTTTCATCAGAGCTACATCATAGTTAGTTTCGTCCAAAATTTTTAATTGTACATCAAATTTACTACTTTCTAGAGTAAGGATTAATTTAATGACTTTCAGATTTAATTATATCTCTTTTTTTCATCCTGAGTCACATTCTTTTAAAAGAGTCTTTCCAGTAACTACTTCAAAATTATGTCACTATAAATAACATGTTTTGGAGCACAAGACCTTTATTATTTTCAAATCACAATTTCAGAACTTTTTGTGCAATATTTTATATGTTAAACTAATTTTCTGGCTGAAATATGTGTTTAGTGTATTAATTAAGATTTATATTTACAGGCAGCCCAAAAGGGGTCGTCCAGGAACCTTCACGTAGGCTCAGTTTGTTTCAACGAGCCGGTTTGTACTTCAGAATCTGTATGTTCACTAACAGGAAAAAGTTGGCAATAGACCGACAATCCTTACACTATTCTAAATTTTTTATTTGATAGACGATTTTCATGAACATTCTCATTGAAAAGTTCCTTAAACTTTATTGCCTAAAGAACTTTTCATATCCTGAAGTTGTTCAAGAATATAAAATTCATCAAAATTAATTTTTCGACATGAATTAGAATCATATTTAAATTTTTACAAAACTACAGAATTTTTTTCAGCATAAAAATCAATTGCTTAATTTGAGACGTACTTGTCTGGAAAAAAATTCTGTGAAATTAATTTCCTAGTCAGTTTTATGCCATAAAGCATGAAATCTAACAACTGTTCAAATAGAAAGCTAAATTTCCACACCTAAATGTCTTAATATTTTACTTTCAGACCGTCGAGCGTCAGGGAAAGATAAAATGCACCCTGATCCCAGGAGACGGTGTAGGACCGGAATTGGTAGTTGCAGTTCAAAATGTTTTCAAAGCTGCAGATGTCCCAGTTGAATTTGAACCGTATTTCCTTTCCGAAGTTAACCCTACTTTAAGTGCTCCTTTGGAGCAAGTTTCAAACAGCATTGCCAGGAATGGCGTTTGCTTAAAGGTAAACATTCTAAAACGGCTACTCTATTAGTTACAAAAATCGCTTTAAAATCTAATAGTTTAATTCTTTACATCGGTATCTTAAAATTTTCAGGGAATTCTAGCAACACCAGATCATTCCTCCACGGGAGAATTGCAGACTCTAAATATGAAGTTGCGAAACAGTCTAGACTTGTACTCGAACGTAGTGCACGTTAAGTCTCTTCCAGGAATAAAATCCCGACATCAAAACGTAGACTGCGTAATCATCAGAGAACAAACAGAAGGAGAATACTCTGCCTTGGAGCACGAGTCGGTAAAAGGAGTCGTGGAGTGTCTAAAGATCGTCACCAGAAGGAAGAGCCAAAGAATTGCGAAATTCGCTTTTGACTTTGCGGTTAAAACTCATCGCAAGAAGGTCACCTGTGTGCATAAGGCAAACATCATGAAATTAGGAGACGGGTTGTTTTTGAAATCCTGTCAAGAAATAGCAAAATTATACCCAAGGTAAGCGAAAAGGTACCTTCTAAATCAAATCCTATTCTAAGTAAAATAATGATTAATTATATTATTTCATATTTTGTTGATAAACTCTAAATACTATGTTTTTTCGAGAACAGAATTCAATTTGAGCCCATGATTGTCGATAACTGCACGATGCAAATGGTGTCTAATCCACATCAGTTCGACGTGATGGTCATGCCGAACTTGTACGGAAATATTGTGGACAATCTAGCATCCGGATTAGTTGGCGGTGCTGGTGTCGTCGCTGGTGCAAGTTACAGCGCAGAGTGCGTAGTATTCGAACCGGTAAGAATTATTTATGAAAAACTAATATTTTTATTTTACAAGCAGGATCATTTAGTTTATTCTTAACTTATAATCTTTACCAGGGTGCGAGACATACGTACTCTGAAGCAGTGGGAAAGAACGTCGCCAATCCAACAGCGATGATTCTCTGTGGTGTGAAACTCCTAAACCACGTCAACTTGAAGCGCTACGCCGAAAAGATCAAGGATGCATTAAATCGCGTCCTGAATGATGGAAAAGTTCGCACCAAAGACTTGGGTGGACAAAGCTCGACCACCGATTTCACAGCGGCTGTGATCTACAACCTTCAGTGAATAATTTTCAGGGGAATTTATAATAAAAATCCACCAAATGTAGGACAACCTAGGGCGTTCCTCGCGAAGTGCTTGTGCGTTTTGCACCGTCAGAATCAATTCGAATTTAAGCATTTTTAACCGATGATTTTTAACTTTATGAGGAGACCAGAATCTGAACGCTATAACAATTTTTTTCAAATTGTTTTTGACGGGAAAATACATAACTCAGACTTAATCAGTATCAGTAACAGTGTGATCTTATTTATTATAGTATTACATTTATTAGTTCTGCGTTTCTTATGAGTAAGAAAAGTTGAGCCATGAATTGCCTTTGTTGAAAAGATACTGCGATACGAAGGAACATGCCATGTGTTGTACCATAGCCAATTGTATTATACATAAATTATGTCATGGAACGTAATAAATGAAGTCTGTTAAACATTTTTACGCATTTTATTATTTTTTAGCATCACTTAGTAAATTTTTTAGTTGTGTGAACTTTTATCCGGGTTTTAAATTCTCAGTTCTGAGGAAATAGGATATTTAATTTCGTTCTTAAGTATAAAAGTAGAATTTAATTTACCTAATATGTATTTTCAAAAAGAGCTTTAATAAATTAAAGTCGAAATACTCGAATTTCGCGGCCTTTTATTTTAAAACTTTTAAATTGTGGAATTTGATTCGCTGCAGCTGACAGCATAACCTCAAAAAGTGTGTGATGATGTGACGCGTTTTTCAAAGTGTCAAGAGAAGCATATTTTGTTAATAAAAATGGATTTAGGAGATCACGCAGTGGAATTAGTTCGACAAGAAATTGTGAAAATTCACCTAGAAGTGACAGCTTTAATACAGGTTAAATTAAAATAATGATTCTAGATTTTCTATGTGAAATTTCATTTTTCTAACCTTAATCTTTACCAGAAGTTGAGTTTCAAAGTCAAAAAAATCTACAGAAAATTGCATAATTCATTACAAATAATAAAATAAAACTACAATTACTGGGAAATCTTAATTTTTATTATAAAGCTAAGATTTCTTGAATTTTACAGCACTTTTTTTCCTTTAGTTAAGTAACACAATAGTTAATAGCACAACAAACTTTTTATTTTGCAGGATATACAACAATGCACTGGTCCTCTGGAATTTTTAAACGAATTAAATGCTGATGGCAGAGCAAAAATTTCAGTTTTAAGATACAGTATCGATCGTCTTGCAGATTTAGCCGAACTAGAACTCAATGAAAAGAAAAAGTCCGAATTGCTCGCAGAAGTAGAAAACTATCGGAGTCAACTGACATCGACAATGAAAGCTTTTCGGAAAGCAAATGTCGTCAGTTCCTGTGTTATTGATAAAATGGCAAGGACAGATTTACTCTCAATGTCCGAAGAACAACAAAGTTTTTTACGAAAAAGAAAAGACAAAAAGGTTCTCGTAGATACTTCATCTCAGCTTACTGATAAATTATCTAGTATTTCTAGACATCTTGCAGAAACTACGCAAAGAAGTGCTGACACTCTGGAATCACTAAGTAATTCTAAAAAGTATTAAATTGTAACTCTACATATTCCAGTTGTGTGTCAAAATTTTTAAAATGATCCTATGATTTCAGTTACTTCTTCTGAAAAGGTCACTGGAACTGGAAAGGAATTAGAAGATCAAAGACAAGTCATTATTCAGTCAGGAAAACTCTTAGGAAAATATGGTCGACGAGAAATCACAGACAAGGCTTTACTGGCTCTGGCTTTCGCATTTTTCCTCGCTTGTGTGTTTTATGTTCTTCAAAAAAGACTTAGGTAAGATTTTGTTTCTAGAAAAAATTCTCGAATTTGAAAAAGGATCAGATCCAAATAAATGATTCATAAAAATATAAACTTTTATTTACACCACAATATACACGGTTAAAACTGATTGTGAATTGTCCTACTTTTTTAATATTCTAGCGTTACCACCATAAGTCGTCGAATATTGTTAGTTGCTCACAGACTAATTGATCCTGAAAAAAAATTCGACGTCAATTGATTTCATTAAGAATATTTTAGGTTTCTTTAGTATAAGAGAAATTAATATTTTATACATTTTTACAGCTGGTTATGAACTCCTCCTTGGATATGATTCCATCTCTGTCGAGGTCCATCTTCTCAAATATTCGATTGACATGTCTGTCGACTGTACGTTCAATCGAATGGGTGTTTTCTACCATTTCGTAAATCGCAGTTATGATAGCCAACATCTCATGTCGTGTAATGTGTCCATCGCCATTCAAATCGTACAACCTGATTACGAAAGTAAGTTTAGTTATAATCAATATTCCAATATTTTATATTATTCTTCATTTTATATAATCTGTAGAACTCATTTTCTTCACGGGGAAGATGTATTTGTTGAATATTTTTGTGAAGTATATTTTAATTTATTCAATTAAATGGATTTTTATTTTAAAACCAAATAATTTCAAATTAATTAGCATGGAATTTTAGGAAATTTTTCTAGTTATTGCTTACCTAAAAATCCAAGATAGTTTTGTATCAGTATCTCCTTTAACTATTGACGCTATTCCGTTGAGTAAATCACCAAATGTGATTAATCCATCCTTATTCTCATCGAACGTGTTAAAAACAATCTGAGCATATTTTCTCGAGTCTCCTAATGGGAATAATTTAGCATAGACTGGCCTGAGATTACTTGTAGTCACCACACCTCCAGGACAGTGCTGCTTGAAAGCTCTGTAGAATCTGCGAATTTCATGTCTGGAAAATCCTGTTTGAAATTCCAAGGATTCTAAACGCTCAGGAATGATATGAGTCGGTTGTTGATGCACTTCGTCTTGCATTTCCTCTATAATCAATTTTTATATTGAAAAAAATTTGAAATTTCTAGGAAATTATGTTTTACATGTTTTAAACAACTACAATTTTAAAGACTACCATCAGAAGAAGTAAAATAGTTTAAGAAATAAAAGTTAGTGATTCAACTATTGGCATTCTTCTACAATTATGATTTACAACAGAAAACTTTTTTTGGGGAAGATTTAAACCTACCAGCTATTTTCTGTATGCTCTGCTTAACTTTTGAAATGCTGTTTTTCATTTTCTGTGAAAAGCTAGAATGTTGGTGCTCCGAATCGTCGGTTTCGTCGACGCTTTCGATTTCTGACATCGAAATCTTTATCAATAAATTAACTTATTAGAGTCAAAAACTAACTAAAAGTACGACTTTCGACTTTCTTATTGATTTTCGAATAAAATGAAATTTAATCTTTGTCTTCAAAATTCTCTTAATTTCTTATCAGATACAAAAATCTTCTAAATTTAAACAAATGTTTACAACAAATCAGATTCAGTAGAAAGATTGAAAGAGTTAAAGAGAAGAGGAGAATAAAAGCAAGCTAAAAAAGATAAAATGAAAAAAAAAAAAGAAACACAAGCCATTAAATTATAAAAGTCGCGGATTTGATCCATTCACTTACAATTATTAATTCTTTTTCACAGCTAAGTTTAAAAATATTTTCTTATGTGTAGAGGTTTTGCAGAAATATAATTTTGTAAATAAGTTTTCTAAGTAAATTTGCAATCAATTTTTAAATGCAGGATTATATTATAATTGTTTCAGATGGTAATGAATCTTCCGTGCGACTTTTATTATTTATTGCAACGACTAATAAATTAATTTTAAATAAATTCTTACAGTTGTTTCCAACGATTTGAAGAAGATTTCCCGTAGATTAATTAATTAGCACTTTGCCTGGCATAAAGGCACCGCGAGACGAATTGCTTAATCGGTTTTTTACAAGTTTTCTCCGATTATTGTTAGACGAATGCATCCATCAACCAGCTTTTTTGCTTCTTTCTCAATTAAGCTTTCGCTTGGCGAACGTTCAAGTCATTAGCGTGAAAAAAATTGAAGTTTTCAATTTCAAATTCTATGCGGATGCAGGCGGCTCACGCTTTCGAAACTTCCTCAATCGCGTACCAAGCGGAACTGACGAATGTGGAGCATGAAGACCCTTGCTTGCCGGCCAAAGAGAACAAATCGTGAGGACTTTAATCAAAATATTTAGATAATTTGACCAGGTGGCTTGCTACGCAATTTTAAACGCAGATTCGAGTTCTGAGGTGTTCCTCAAAACTGTTTTCAGTAAATTTAAAATAGACTTGTTTTTAGCGTGCCTCCCTCCTGAGATACATATAAGTTAGAAAAAAAATCTCTTTAAATCTATAAAATTATTTTCGTCTTTAATCATCCCCTAAAAAATGTGTTTAAACACTTCGACAAAAGACAAAAAGATTTTTATTTTTATGATAGAGGGTTTTTTTAATTCTCTATTCGTAATTGTTTCTTGCAAATTAGATATAAAATCAAGCTTTAAAAGACCTTTTATTTTATTATACAGCGAATCTTGTATCCAAAGATCTAAAAATAAAAAAACATACTGCGCTTATTACACGCGAGATGATCATTTTCTGTAAAGTGAAACTGTAATGAAATCTTCGTGAAATCTCTATAGAGAAGCTATTCAGGTTGTTAAAGAGCGTCAATTAGGTAGACAACCTATTACTTAAAATTAATTAGTTATTACAACAGTATTTAACGAGAATGACTTATATTCTGAGGCTAGAAAAAAGATCTAATCTCAGATTTCGTTAGTAAAAGTGGAAAATTGTTATTCAAGTTAAAATTAAAATACTATAAAGAGGTTCTATCCTTATATTAAAAATATAATTAATATGTTGTCAATTTTCAAAGCAACCTGACGAATTTTACGATTCTCGTAAAAATTAGAATTATTATTATCAAACATTTTTCTATCTTTTATTAGGTAAATGCTTTTTATTTTAAATCTCTTAATATCCATGACCATTGCTGAATATTAAAATATATTCAACTTGGGTCCTTTGTTTAAAAGAACAAAGCTCTTGGCTTAATGTTTGTCATTCCCAGATCTTAATATCACATTCATGTCTTTAGAATTGTACCCGGCATATCAAATAGACAACTCACTTCGAAGCAATTTTCTGAATGACGTCTTTGATAAAATAACAATGCCTCCCAAATATAAATTTTTAACACATGAAAGAGTAATGATATTTATTTCTAGTAACTGTAAAAACTTTAATAATTTATAAATTTTTGTTTTTCAGGGTATGAAGCTATAATCAAATTTTGAATGAAAAGCTGATCTCACTCAAAATTAAGAATTCAAGTAACCTTCTTGAAATAAAACGCAATAAGGTTTTCACGAGAAGAGGAAAGGAAGATTATTATAGGAGAAAGTAATTTGAGCTAAGCCTAGTCATCCCCCAGCCTAGGGTTGCTAAATCAGTCACCCTCTCTCTTAACTTAGGGTTGATGGAAAGGGTCCTCTTAATTGTAGGGTTAAATATAGAGGATAATCTAATCCAGGAAAATTTAATTTGGAAAAGTCTTTTTTGGTTGAAGCAATCTTTACATCCAGAGCCTTTCTATTTTTTTAAATTAAATAGTTTTAAAAAATAGGATAAATATGGACATAGCTGGGAGTTTATAAATCATATACTGGCCTTTTGTCCCATATAAACAAGTTTGCGACCCTGACCGCAATTGCTTATCGCTGGATAGCAGTGTTTTACGGTTAATCTTGCAATTTTTAATGACTCCTAATAAAGTGACAGTAAAATTTTCTTTTGTTCATTACCGTCAAATGCAGCGAGTGATTAGAGAGTCCTGCAGTTTCTTTTAGGAACGTCTTGCTTAAACTTTCTCTCTCTGTTTCCAATAGACCAATACTATTAATAGTACAAGAGCTAGGAGAGCGACTATTACGGTAAAAGGGAAATGGTGTAATAATGACGGAATCGTAATGTGTGCTAAACAGATTTAGCTCCCAGCTTGTCTTGATCGCTCTCCGCTCATTTGCTGTGCTAATTCTCCGATAGAATTTTATGTCCGAACTAATTTCAGCTCATCCAAGATCGACTGAAACAGAGCTTGACCCTGACATGCTTGACTTGATCTCTGATCAATTTCAAGTGTTTACACAGCCGAAGAAATGCGGAATTCTGATTATTGTTGAAAATGATAACTTTATTATCCTCCATCAAATCCAAAAATTCGCCTTTAGTATGTTCAAAAGATAAACTTCCTACTCTATTCTGAGAATTTTAGATGATTGATTTTATCACAAAGTTCTGTAATTCAATTTTAAAGTTTTTTACCACATTTATATTTAATTTGAATACATTATTAGTTTCTGGTCCTCAATTTGGAGTTTTAAAATCAAAAGAATGAAAATTTGAATGTTTAATCTTAATTGTAATTAAATCTTGAAGTAAAAGGGTCGACTGTCCATGTATAAAAATGTCATTAGAGTCATAAGGAAATACGGAATTAGTAATGCGAAAGTTCATTATCGTGAACGAAACGTGAACAGGTGAATCGTGAGAAGATTGTAAATGATTGTAAATTAGTTAAACGTGCGTAGACGGAAAGGGCCTTCCCGAGTTTTTTCAAGTTCAATGTCGATTTCTTGACTCATTCGCGAGACTCTGATTTTTGCATAAAAAACGAAAACAATTCCGAGATGAGATCAGCATTCACACCTCTTTATTTCAAGTTTATTTAATTAAAGTATTAAAACAAATTTAGATATTTCATTCCAGACAAACAGTTATCGAACATAATTTCTTTTACATTTCCTTATTCGAGAAAATACTTTCTTTAAACTTGTAAAGATAAGATCTAGTTGATTCTATTTAAAGCCTATGGTTAATACATACTCGCACTATTAAAATATAAATAAAATCCTCATAGACAAGCATAAATCGTAGAGCCTCATTAATTTTACCAAGTCCATAACCAGTTATTACAACTGAATTGGGATTAAATTCCTTTTAAAATGCAATTAGGAATGTTAAATTACAAATTACGAAACGTAAATGCAATACATCAGTACCTCTTGCCTAACTCGAGTCTAAAATAGACGAAAACCACATATCAATTCAAACTAGATTTCTCTTTTGTATTTTATTTTCTTCCCCTTTTTTTCAGTAATTATTTTTGTGTAGATAATGCCAAACGAGAAAATCTAGTTTGTGAAGAATTCTCTTCTTTTATTGAATTGATAATCTAATTGACTTAACGATTTTCTTATGAAGTGTCTCATTTCGTCGATTTTTTTTGTAGTTGTCTTATCACTTTTTTCGTCACGTATCGAGCTCTATATAAAGCAGAATGTAGTAATGAAATATTCATTAATTGAGTCTGCACATACGTAGACCCCACAGAAATCTCAATACTTGTGAGTTTGATCAGCCGTATCATTTTTCTCAGCGGTAGGGCAGGTCTCCTATAAAACAGCAGTGAGCATCCAGCATCTCCTCATTCCAGGAGTTGTATGTTTCTTAACTTACATTAGCCTTACGGAATCGTGATCACGTTCTTTTCTTTTTTACTGCAAAAGACAAAAGTTAATAACACATCGAGTTTCAAGAGATAATGGATTACTAAATTTTATTTAGATCCTGTAAGCGAAAGTTTTGGATTTTTTAAAATATACGGAGTTATCCGGGTAAAAATATTTAAGCAAGAAATTTTCTATTTAAATCAACTAATTAATTTTTACAAAATGAATTTATATATTTAAAAAAAAAATTTTTTCATTAACTCTTTACTGGAATTGAAATGAGTATCCAACTGGAATAAATTTGCAAATTGAAGGGAGTCTTTCTCACGTTTTCTGAGGACAATAAATCATCTTAGTAAAAATGTTTCAATGAAACAGTTATTTTGTTTTGCGAGTAATTATCCATGAAGCGATCCGTGAATTTAATCATTCGACCGTGAACAAGTAATAAATCGTGCAAACTCCGGGTACGGTGTTCAGAAAGTGTGAAGTTTGAAAGTATAAACAATCCAAAATATGAAATAGTGTGACGTAGTGCCTACTTGTGATGCAACGTCCTTTACTTAATATTATAGAATTCACTTGCACGCAATGTTCAATGATCGTTTGTACACGTTGTTACTAGCATCTTACGAGTTATGGTTCTAGTTTTAGTTCCACGTGGGGTGTTTCATTGATAATAATTTGATTGAATATAAGATGATTAATTCAGTGTTAGTTATTACAATTATTTTTCATTGGCAGTATATTCATAACGTAAGACATTTTATAAGCAAAAGTAGGTGAAATTAAATTGATAGATATTAAATTTTCCAATGAATATTAAATCCTTTTATCAGTTGTCAACATTTTTTGTGTTTCCAAATTTGATCAGCAGTTTTTTGTGGCGGCGTACCCAATTTTATCTATAAATCTTCAACTTTCTTCTAAAATTCATCCATAACTTTAAAATGGTTCAACTTTGCAATTTCCTGATTATAAGAAATTATTGTTGGAAATTATACCATTTTTTTCACGTGCTATTTTTTCTATTTTAGGTGTTGAAATTTGAAGCTGAAAGTTGAAACAAAGTCACCTATTTTCAACAAGAGGTTCCAACAAGATTTCCAAGATACCTATGTCCAGGATTAAAATTCATCTCCTCATAATTAATGACATAAAATGAAGACAATTTTCGTATTTTTGCTCTTAATTGTCTGCGTTTTGAGCGCACCATGGCTAGACTTATTTTTTGGACGTGATCCATATTATAGAAACGAAGCAAGACATAGGCAGGGCAAAAGTGGAAAAGAACGCTGGAAAGAAATCTGCAAAACGGTAAATCCGGACGGTTTCGCATTTCCGGGACAAGTTCCTTATCCTGCAGCACCAGTTTGTCCCTGGTAATAAAAACGTGTCAAATAATAATTTTACAATAATGTAGAATTGTAAAAATGTAAAAACTATTTCTTTGTGATAGATCTACTCTAATAAGAAATGCTTTAGTTCCAGTACTAGTCATGTATCAGAAGTTTTGAATGTTCAAATGAACGAAATACTTTTTTTGAATTTTATTTTATCCAGAAAATATTGTTTGAACTGAAAATAAAAATAAGCATTAAAAGTTGTTTTCATACAGAGTTATTTTCAATACAAATAAAACAATATTTTAACACTGTTTCTAATTAAAAATGCAATAAATACAAAAATTCGTTCAAATGAACGTTCAGAACTTCAACAACATATACTAGTCCTTATTACATTCCAGAGGTACAAAATAAGCTCAAAATAATTTTTATAAGAAAGCATTTCTGGCGAATCAAGAAGTTAAAATATTTTTGAAAAATAATGATTTATTGTAACAACTTTGTACATAGGACTATTTTATGCTATCCGTTATGAGTATATAGTTATCATTCGTCGTGTGACAGTTCCTTCAATGTAAACGAATTTACAAATTGTGTAATTATACATGTTATGCGATGATACTAATCTCTACTATTTGTATATTATTTACATACAAATTATTTAAGCAAATCAAACTTACTTTACACAACCGTGAGGCTATCATTTTTCAAACTGTAAGTTTAATTTGTTAAAAAAAAATCTATGAACTCCATAATGCTATTTAGTCGAATTTAAATGAATAAATCTATCTTCTTCGTTAAATCACGGTAATAAAATCTGTTCAGAGTCTAAGAGAATAAAATTTGTCCAAGATTTTAAAATTTCTAACATTTATGTAAAAAATGAATTGTATAAATATTGCAGTTAATAATTTATACCTCTTTTTTCTTTATCCAAAAACGATTATTTGATGGCAGAGCCCGCTCTAAAATCACTTTCATTGCTACTCAGTAAAGTCGACATTTTAGTTATATGTATCTTAATATTTACAGTTACAATCACAGCATTAGCACTCAAAAGCCCTACGTACATTAGGGCACACTTTAGAGTGCTTTCGTAGAAATAAATAATGAATACGTACATTTTCGAAATTGTAAGTACACTCTTCGTCAAAAAAGCATAAAAATGGAATGGAAATCATTTCCAAACTTGAATCAGTCCGTCTGTACTGCCAGTTAGAATGCATGTGTTAGACATGGCCACTGCTGAAATGGTATCGTGATGACCTGAGGGTGGAGTTTCAGGACCCTGACCTCCTTCTTCGGTTACTCTTCCTCTCATGCTACTTCCGCCAGTGGAAGGCAAAGGTCCACCTCCAGCCAAAACCTCTTGCACCACATTCGTTCCATCGATTAATCTTTGCCTGTTAATAAATAAATAGTTCAGCATTATTTACCTTGAAGTAAACGAAAATAAATACAGAAAATTAAAAAAAAATACACTCACTCGTAAGCTAACGAATTTGGAGGGATAACATCGTTTGCAGCTGGTAAAGCAACGTAAGATTCGTTGGGAGCGTTAAGATTCCAAAATCTTAACCTCATATCAGTACCACTCGCTAATAAAAACCCTGAACGGTCTATACACCCCGAGTGCATGGCACAAACGCTGTGACCGCCATGTAAATGACTCAAAGGTGGGGCACTCGATGCCCAAAGAACCATCTGGCGAAAACCACTTTCGAGATTCCACATCGATATTTCGTTGTTTCCTTGCACCGCAGAAATGATCCACGAATTCTCCGTTGGATGAGTGATTACTTTCCTAACTCGGGCACCTGAAAATTAAAGTTATTTAGATTCAAAGTAAAACTTGTATGTTTATTCAAGTATAAAATTATTTACCTGTGGGGTGTTTTATACTGCTAATCGGAAGTTGGAATCTTATATCCCAACAAATATGAACTCCAGAACTTGTTCCGAGCGTTAGCCACTGTTGATGATTGTTTACGCAAAATGAGGTGATAACGCCGTGTTTCAAATCGTTTTCAAGTCGCCAGACTGTTCCGGGACAACGCAAATCCCAGCCGACAAGAGAACCATAGAGAGATGCGTAAACTAGGACTGATTGCGACCCAGAATCCAGGTATTGAATATCAACGGCACAGCCTTCTTCCTGAAAACAAATACATCGATTTACAAAGATATTCAGATTAAAAATGTTTAAAGTTGAAAAGCAAATTTTTATTTTCTTAAAGGGATATTTTTATTTTACCTGGAGATCTAGTTGACGTGCATGAGTGACACTCATTTTACTAGAATTCTGCTCGATTCGAAGAACAAAAACGCTGCCAGATTGAGAAGCAGTGCTTGCTAAAGATTGTCCTTGTTCACAGACTGTTAATCCAACTAAAGGTCCACCTCGATGAACATAAGTTTGTCTGTAATACAAAAAATGAACATCAATCCTCTGATAATAATTTTCAGAAATAAAATACGAACAACTAGAAATTTTCTTCAAAGACTTGAGTGATCACTTTGTAAATTTGAACTATTTAAGGAATGACGCTTGCTTCTGGTCTTTACTGCCCAGATTGCTCTAATTCGAAATTTTGAGAATCAAAATATTTACCTGGATCGATTAGCTATATTTCTTCCTTCCATCTTGCTTGCATCCCAAATCCTGATGCATCCATCAGCAGCACTACTTCCAAACAAACTAGTGTCTTGAATTGATACTAATCGATTTACTGCTGCTCTGTGCTCGTGAAGATGCGCCACAAGAACTCCACGTGGCCTCCACCCGTTAGGCAGTAATCTCGAACCTTTAAATTAAAATTAGTAAAATATAACTGATAAATTATTTTGAAGAAAACGAAATGTTAAAGAAATACGAATTCTATTTTCTTCTCACCATTTTGCCAAGCTATGTTATCTGCCCAATGTTGTGCCCTGAGGGCTGCAGCATGTTGTTCTTGTTTTCTGTATGTAAGCTGCCTCAATTCCAAACGACACGGAGCGCATCTGTCTGCGAAACCATAAAGCGTTGCAACTGTTGCAATTAAATTAAAACAATCGGTCATGCATCAAAATATTCAAATTCCAACCTTCCTCCAATATACAATTGTAAGTGATGACTGCATAAACGAAGGTGCTAAAATAAAAAAAAATAAAAACTCACACTGTATGTAAGACCTTTCATGAAGAGAATGATCGTTGATACTGTGCATGTCCGACAAACTATGCTGTGGAGATAAATGAATATCACCCCCATGAATACTCTGACTCGGACTTCCTGTGCTTCCAGTCATATCCGAAAGTTTAACAACCATATGCTAAAACAAAATAAGCAATTAGGAAAATAGTCTTTTTACAAATTTTCGTACTTTTTTCATTTTAATTTAATAATAGGAGTACATTATCTTGAGCAGCAAACATTGTCCTCCATTCTTGATTCATCGAGGCGTAACTCGCAGAATTATCCGAAGTTCTACGGTCTAGTTTTTTGAAAGCAGAAAGTCCTAAATCTCCTTTTGTATCTGGGTAGAGAACTACGATATGATGACTTATTCTGCCTTTCAACATGCTAAGCTCTAGCTTTCCATCTACAGTCTTCGAAGCTCCTTGTTTCGCCTCCATTGAATTTCGGTATTTATTTATCTTAATCAAATGCGGTTTCATCACTAGTAATTGGTCTTCAACCGTTTCAGTCATTAATTCTGAACTCAGGCGTCTGAAAAGCTAAAGCCAATTTTTTTTCTTAGTAAGTAAGATAAGATTTTAAAATGTAACAAACTCTGAATTTTTAATAAAAACAGAAGTATATCTGCACCTACATTTCTCAGGATATTGCTCATATCGCTATATTGAGGGACAATTCCAGTTACGGCTTTCGTTCTTGCTGCCTGTCTTTGTTCAAAGATTCTAAACAATTCTTCTACATCGTTGTATTTTATCACTGAGTCATACACCACTCGTGGAATAGGAGCCACCAAAGCTTCCAAGAGTAAAATTTCCTTTTCTATTTGTATAAGCGGATGTTTTAGGTATGGTTGTATCATTGCTTGAACTTTACACTGAACATCAACAATATTTAGGGTTCTTGCTGCAGCAGAAATGAATCCTACTGTAGCATGTCTTATCCAAAGATTAGGATGAACCTGCAAAAATTTACTAGCTAGAATAAAAATCCTCTCTATAAAGTGTGCCTCAAATTCTGTTTCGGGATTTACTTACCAAATAAACTACAGTTTCTGATAAAAGAGGATAGAGTGCAGATTTGTGAAGAAGTCCTAATTCCGTGAGTGTAGCCATTGCATTAATAGCTTTTGTCGTGACGAATTCTTCCGGATCAGTTAAACCTTGCTGAAGAAGAGGCATTAATATTGGACTGCTGTGCCAACCTACGTAAGCCGCAACTCCCACAATGCATTCAAAAAACGATCCTCTTAATTGTTTATCTTCTATGTCGTTCAGGAAAGTGATTACGTGACTAAGCAAAACGTCGTTGGCTTTTTGTTTACCAAAGAAGACACACAGTTTGTTGATCCCATTCTCCATCAGAGTTTGTTTTACTAAATTTTGTCGATCCGTTAATAACGTTGAAACGGACTGTTGAACCTGAAAAACGGTAGAGATGTTTCAAATTAACACTTAATTTACAAATTTTTTGAATAATTACAATTCTTTCTATCTACAAATTTGTTAGTTTACCATTTCGTGTAAAGTTTGAAGCTCGCTGTCATAGCTCGGTTTGGGGCCTTCTTTGTTCCCTAAATTCGAGACATGCGAATTTTCCAGATAACGAAGGGCAATATGAGCTAGATGAGCAATATTTTCAGCATATGCTGCCCTCACTATGACCGCTTCATCCTGTGTTATATGAGCCAAACCTGGCAAAATGTATTCAGGAAATATGTTTACATCCGATGGTGGAATTGATTTCACGAGATATAAACATTTAGTTAATGTGTGAATCGCCGAGACCCGAACTCGAGGTGCTGGGTCGTGAACTAGTTGAAACTGTAATAATAACAATCATAGTAATAAGATTAAATTACCACAGTTATTTACAATAAAAAAGTACTAAGTAACTTACGATATAAGGTAGAATTCGATCCAAAATCGTCTCATCGGAAGTATTTTCCGCAAGTTCCAGTAATATTTCTAAACTCTGAAGTTTCGATTGTGAATGATGTAAACCTCTAATACAGGAAGTTACAAGTTGTGTAATAATGACCAATCCTTCTAAATTTTCGGAGGATTTGCTGCATTCCTTGATTTTCTCGCTGTCTCCTTTTTCTTTCTGTTGATCCTCGCTGAGACTGATTTGATCATCGAGGCTTCTTTGGCTTTCTATTTTCGGGTCGAGAGGTAATTTAGAGTCTTTAATGTCTATGTCAATTTTATCGGAATTCTGATCGCTATCAATATCAACTATTGTATTTTCTTCACTGTGTCCTGAATCGTCTTTTCCAGATTCAATATTCACTTCAATTTTAACAATCTCGGATTTGTCCATCTCACTCGTTTTTCTTTCTCCTTCTTCGGTTTTTAGAATGTTTATTATATCACCGATGTCGCTTTTAAGTTTACTAATCTTCTCATCGGGAGAGAGAATCGGAGCTGCTGAGAAAATCAACATGTAGGATTGCAGGAAAGAGTAAAAATACTCGGGGAAGACTTTCCTTCGAGTCTGAGAAAGATAAATTTCTGCACTTTTCCTGTTTGCTGGATTCTTTTCCAACATAGAAGTTAAGAGTTCTCGAATTCCTACGTCTTCGATTTTATCGAGGTGCTTACTCGCCGAATATTCTCCGCTTCGGTATGCTTTAAAAAATAATTATTTAATTGCATAAAATTGGTAGAAGCGACTTTGAATTGTATTATTTTTGTTTAATTTATATACCTAGAAGCTGAGAAAAATCAAACGGTGGATGTCCTTCGTTGTAAAGTTCTGTTAAAGCGCAACCTGCGGAGAAAATATCCATCATTGGATTGAGATCACCTGTCTTGAGTTCCTGCTCTTGTAATAAAAGTGTAGTGTTGCTCACTTCTGAAGAAAGTGTTTTGACAAATCTTTCAGGAGCGATGTAACAGGTTCTGCAATTATAAGAAAGTCGATGAATGTTCAAGTGACTGAACTCTTTGGAAAAGAAAGAATCTGTTTTTTAATTTCTACCTTCTCCTGGATGTATCGAAAAAGTAAGAAAAGTCAGCCGGATTATCTTCTGGTAAATACGTAGGTTTAAAACTTGCAAAGTCAGTTAATAAAACCCAATTCCAACTAGTTATCATGATGTTTTCTAGTTTTATGTCACCGTGGCAAACTCCGAACTGAAAATTATTGTAGTTATTTAATTTCGATGCTTAAATTGTATATTTCATTTACTTTAATATCTTTCTATTGTTTTATTTTCCTACCTTATGTGCTTGATTAAGTGCATAGAGGACTTGGAAAGTAATCCACTTTTTCTCTATACTTGATAAAAATGGTCTAGTACTGATACGGTCATAGAGAGAACACTTGACGTACTCTCGCATTATAAAACCAGCCTTTTCTGTGAGCTATAATTGCCAATTAAGAATTAAAAAAGAAATTATGAAAGTCCGTGGATTGATTATTAGATAAAATAAATTATAGACAACTTACTATCATTCGTTGAAAGGGTAAGCAATTAACTGCGGATGCTAATTTCGATCTAATTTCCTCCAATTTATCTTTATAAGTAGACAAAGGTAAAGTCGGATCATGAATGGCAAACACTTTAACAACTATTAAGCCCTCTTGACTGCGAGCGCGGGCAACTTTAAAAAATCTTGTGCTACCCAAACTGAAATTAAAGATTATAAATTAAATATAATAAACGTCCATTATAAATACTCTTGTTAAATCTTTTGTTAAATAAAATATAATTTTAAAAGAGTTAGCAGATAAGAAAGATATAAAGATATACATGTGTACAAAGTATTTAGTTTTTATGTATATACAGTTGTAAGTTCAGAATCTGCATAACAATGATTGATTGTGCATTTATTTTAATTAAAAAAGTCAAATTTAGGTGTTATTGACGCTTCCCTTACGTCATAACAATGTGTAATTTTTAAAATAAAAATCCCCACATGGAATGTAAATAATCTATTCAAGTTTGGCATCTAAAAATCATTTTTAAGAATAAAGTTTGATTTTAAAGAATAGATTGTTAGCTTTAAACAAAAAGAGTTGTTAGCTCCTTACCTAATGTCAAAAAGCAAATCGCTGTGATCAGTCAAATAGTGTTCCACCGGGAATATTTGACTCGGAGCGATTCCTACCAGTTGGTTACCCATTTTGTCTTAATAATAACTGCACTAAAGCTGAACTCGATGATTTTTTGGAGAAGAAATGGAAATGTTAATGTTCAAGCATCTTGAAAACGTCAAATGCAATGCACTCTGAAGTTTTGAGGTTATGTTACCAGCTGACTGGCTGATTGAAGAAGGATCAGGACATTAAGTACAAGAGACGCAACCCGCAACGAAAAAGAATCAACACTGATCATACCTAGAGATCCTTTAAGGAGAGTTGAGACAGATTTCCCCCACCACCGAGCTTTTATATAACCGGAATCGGAAGTTA
>JAUESH010000015.1:1468323-1479010 GCA_032275165.1 Synergus magnus | reverse complement strand
GTAATTTATTTAAAATCGTCCGAATTGCTATGTTTTAATTGGTTGTGAAGTTTATATTTTTCACACGTCTCACATGACAAGTCCAGAATAATTTTTAATTATTTAAAAATAAATTGATGAAACAATTCAATTAGTTCTTTTTAAATTATTATAATTCATTAAGGGTATTTGTTATTTACCGTATGAGCAAATTTAGATAAGCCGGTTTTTCCCCAAAATTTTACATTTTCAAAAAAATAATAGTGCACAGACGTCCGTGTTGATGTTCTTTACGTCTGCGTACTATTATTTTTTCAAAAAAGTAAAGATTGTGGAAAATTCGAGTTGTCTAAATTTACTCATATGGTAAGTAACACATGCCCTTAAGTAAAATATTTTCATCTCTTAAAAAATGCATAATGTTATATTTTTTTAGGAGGGTCGTGATTTGGAAGCTCTCAAGAAAACGCATCAAGAACTTCAGCAATTATATTCCTTGCTTCGCCTCTTACGTGCTGACCTGGAGAAAATAACAAAAAATTATTCCTCGGAATCCAAGAATCAAGAGAATAATAACTAACTCAAAAATATTTCAAGTGCTTCTCAAAAAGGAAACAATATTTTGAAATGGAGAACAACAAGAGGAGAAGTTTAGGAGTCGCTCTCCTTTTAAAGGGAGGCGAAATGAATCTAGGGAATTCTTCACCCCTTCGAAGAAGATCCAGTTTCGGAGTTCCTTTACAACAATCGCTTTCAACTTTAAGCGAAAATGACGACGAAGCAGAGCGTATTGCTCGTCGTCGAGAAAAAGAGCAGGCGGAATCTCCACAATCTACCTCAAGTTTAGACAAACGTCGATCTCTTGGATTAGCAAATGTCGCACAAATGCCAGCACTCCAAATATCTGAAAGAATAACACAGTGCATCAAGCTCAGTGCTGAAAACAAAATAAATGTGAAGAATGCCTTCAGCTTGGAAATCATTGACTTTATGACTTATTTAATAAAGAAGAATGACAAGGAAATGTCTAATTTGCAAGTAGCGAGTACTTCTTTAGATGTCAGTTCAAAAATCTACGGATTTCGAGTCGATAGTGTGCACACAGCTATGCTCAAGATTATAGGTGGACACGACAAGCAGGATAAACAAGGTGAGGACGAAGGTTTAGACGGGACTAATATACAAGAAGGAGGCGAGAACAACCAAAATGATCAAGAAGGGCAGAAAAAGAGGAAAAAACGGACTAAAAGAAATATTCTCAGCACTGTAGATGCTTTAAAAGGGAATGTGGATGTAGTGAATCCCATTACATTGATGAATGCAGAAGGTGATTCTCAAACAACAGATCTTTTGTTCCAGGCAATGCTACCTTATCACGAAAATGGCAATATTTATCTAAACTCCTTCAACGACGTGATTTTTGACCAAGTTTCTGATGAAAAGCCTTCTAATGCAAAAGAGATTGAACATCCAAACATAACGATTAACGCTGAAGTCGAAATCTGCCCTTCTTTTAATAATTTCCAATTTTTGGGATGGTCTACTGAAAACGAACCTACTGATGAAGCTTCTGCGGTGAACGAGAGTAGATACCAATTCGATTTGGATGCTAGTTTGCCTCCGGATGATAATCCTGCTTCCGACACCAATCACTTTGATATGGGTGATGATTACCACGAGGAAGTAAACAGACTCGGAGCAGGTCCACATAGAACAGAAAACATTGTGGACTTCAGCCATGTTATTGCTTCCAGCGGGCCGAAGAAGGATTATGAATATTCGTATCTTCAGGACGGTCTGGCGAGTCAAATCCAGTGGGTTGGTCCTCTTCATTGGAAAGTGAGGCCTCATCGATCTCTTACTACAAGTAAAATCATGCCACCAGCTGCTTGCAGAGATAATGTAAGAAAGAAGAAAGAAATCACACTTGAGCACAAAGATGAGGAGACGAGGAATGCCGTCGCAGAGAAGTTCCTACCTGGACACACGGTAAGAAAGACAGATCAAACTTTATTTGTACTGCAGGGTTTCGATTAAAGGAGAATAAACCTGTAAATTGGTGAAATCCTATTAAAGTAGTTTTCATAATAACGTACTGTAAAATAAAATAATTATTTTGCATTCATTTTAGAAGCTTTTATTTATACAATCTTGAAATTTTACTTTGACAGGTGCGGCTTCAAGTGAAGACAGCGAAAGTTGGATGGTCGGAGGAAAAAATCACCTACCCGAAGGATGAGCACTACGACGCCAAAAATTGTTCCAAGTTTTACTTCCGGGCGAAACTATCCTTCAACTTCATGAAAGAAAGGAACCTAAATACCATTCATATATCGGAAGAAATGGGAAATTACGATTACAATAATGATCATGATGTTTCAAATTATTGTCCAAATCTCCAGAACGACGATTACCAGACTGCTGACGGCAACGACAATGATGGTGGAAGTGGATTTAATTCCGATTGTGATCTTGGAATAGGAACTCAAGGTATTCTCACTGGAGAAAATTTGGTTACTGCGCCCAAATTGGCTAGTAAAATTTTCATTCCTTACTCCTTAAGAGCTAAGAAAATTGACATGCGTCAATTGAAAAAGTCCATTTGGAAATCTTTAACAAAATCTGGGGCTGATAAAGAGAACGTTGACATTCAAGAAGCAGTGGAGCAAGAAATGGCCGACAAGGTAAAAGACGAAAAATCCTTTTGTGCAGTTTATAAAGAACTACCTAAAATTCTTTCTAAACAGAACGCGGAAGCTTTAAGTTTGCCAATTGCCTTCGTTTCCTTGCTCCATCTTGCTAACGAAAAAAACCTCGAAGTAAAACCGATAGATGATTTTTCCGATTTAATCGTGAAACAAAATTGATTCGCAATTTAATCTAATGTCCTAGCTCTCTATTTAACAATTAATTGTAATCAGATGCCTTATTACTTTGCACCCTGAGTGTAATAAATAACACAAATATGTACAAAGTATCATTTACCTACTAAACATTAATGTAGTATAGAATTATTTTAATCTTAAAACTAGAATACATCTATTTTTTTGAGGTAAATATATATTTAGTTCCTAAATTCAGTTGCAGCATTTTCAATTGTTTTAAATAAATGATATTTGCAATAATATACTATGCACTTTTTTCTCTACATTTTTAGAATTTAATTAATTAATTCAAACAAACTGCTAGAAAAAATAATAAATTAAAACTTTTATTCCGACTTATTTGACCAACTTCAGATAATATAGAATATCACTGACATTTGTAACCTTTCATAATTTACGAAAACCTTTACATAAAATTTTATTTAAAAAGAGAACATTAGAAAATAATTGCAAGAAATTAATTATGCTTCGAATTGGAAGAAATTTTTCAAGGCTTCCAAAATATTACTTTAAATCAAAAATTCCTTGGAATCATAAAACGATCTCGAATATCACTAATCCTGAGAAGTTTGAAAAGAATAAGGATCTCAGTAACATTAATTGTTATAATGAATCTGCCGATTCGTTCCTATGTAAAAAAAGTAATATTTCCATCGGAATCGTCGGTAGTGGATTAACTGCTATTTATGCAACGGTACTTCTGAAGCAAAATCTTTTGATAAAGCGAATCCACTTGATAGATACAACAAATACACTTGAAGGTGCTATTGCCGATGCTTCTTTCATGGACACTTCTCCGAAAATAAAATACTATAAAAAAAAGTTTATGAAGGATGCTTTGAAAGATGTAAGTTTTAAATATCATTTTGCTTAACTGATACATAATTTAGAAAAATTAATATATTTATTTATTTAAAGATGGACATTGTAGCCCTTCTTGACGAAACGGATTTTAAAATGGGAAACGATACCATTTGTGCCCAATTCATGGCTTCAGTAAATTATGTTAGAAATGCAGCTGAAAAAATAGTAAATTCCTGTCCTACTGCTTTGGTAGCAGTTTTTGCTAGACCAGTGACTGCAACTCTTCCTCTGGTTTCCGAAATTTATAAATGCGCTGGCTGGTGGGATCCAAACAGAATAATTGGTTCCGTTGCTCTCGAAGCAATGCGACTAGAATCTTTTACTTCAAGACTTCTGGATTTAAATCCTGCATTTCTTACAGTTCCTCTTGCAGGAGGTGCAGATTCTTGTACAATAGTACCTCTTCTATCAGCAACTAGACCAATCAACGAATTTACAAAAGTATAATAATTATTACCATTTCGTATTAATTATTTTTGAAATTTGAAATTATAAGAGTGGTATAATAACAAATTAACGAATAAATAGGCTCAAGAAGATTTGCTGATAAATAAATTTCAGTCCGTGGAGAGAGAGTTAAAATTAACAGAATCAGGAGGTCCAACGATTTCTTCTGCAGCTGCAGTTGCAAAGTTTTTAACCACTCTCACTGCTGGAATTTCTGGTCATGATAAAGCAATCGCTTGCGCTTATGTTCGATCAAATATTTTTCCCTTTTGTCGATTTTTTACGTCCGAATTGAAGTTTGGACCCAACGGCGTAGAACAAAATTTTGGTTTACCGAAAGTATCCCAGAAAGAAATTGTCTTAATTGAAACATCAGTTAATCTCGTCAACGACTATGTTGACATAGCAATCGGTGAAGCACACAAGAAAAAAGTGCAGGCTATAAATTAATGATTAAATAAAATGTATAAGCAAATCGCAAGTCAAAGTTATTATACATGTTTTCAAAGCGTTGTCCTTTGAATAAATCTCTCTAGTAATCATTACATATGTATTTATGAAATATTAATTATTATTATTAGGTATATAAACAAAAATAATCTAATATAAATAAAATCAAATTTTCAAATTTGCCCGCCGAATACGAGAGTGTTCTCTAAATTTTTATGCGCAAGATTTGCGCGCGTGGATGCGCAATGCGCTGTTGTCATCTGATTTTTTAATCGTTTTTGTCGTTTTCAGACCGTTTGAAATGTGGCTCGAGAACAGTGAAAAAAATATATCACGAACTTTATTTGCTGAAATTTAGAAATGTGTGGGGAATCGGAACAGCATTAGAGTCAGAATTTAATTTGGAATGATACCTTTCTAAATTAAACTAAAAAAACTGCAAAGCTTTGGCATTTAATGATCATTTCATTTACATCTGGTCGAACGTGCCGCAAATTTGACTGCAATATTTGCCTTGACTCTTCAATTTTCTATAAATATCTTGAAATTCGTGGGATTTAAATTTGGAGATTCGCGAGACGTGTGCCATATTGAGCTGAAAACCAAGCATTCAAGCTCATTTTCCTTAAGCAATTTTAGCTGTGATGTGGAAGTGAGCAATGAGTCAATACTCGTAAACAATATGCTTCTTTGAAAGACTGGAAATTGTTTATAAGAAGAACTCTTCATCCAATACTTTATTAAAATGGGGTCTATCATATCCAGGTTTCGTGTAAGTATATCTTCGATTAATAAGAATAATTTTTATGCTAAAATTCATGCTTCTTTTCGTACTTTCCGGTGATTCGCATTTTTGAGGTTAGGAAATCTGTTAAACTTGTTTTTTATGCATTTAATTTCCTTTCAATCAAAAAGGAAACCAAAATATACATTTAGTCTATAAGGTTGACTATTTTTGGTATTTCCTTCGTTGTGATATTTATTTTTTTTCTATTTATAACGTATTTATTAGGGGTTAGAAATTCATAACTGTACAGAAAAACAATTTTTACCATATTTGGTATTAATTACATGAACGATTTACCCAGAAGACGTTCAGTGATTCTCCGAAATTGAACGATTAATTTATGTACGAGAATAAAAGTGTAAATTGATCATTAACATTCAATGACATGGCAGGTATTGTGCCCTGAATTGTTATATTAGAGAATCTATTGTTCCTCAAGTAGGAGATAAGCTTGTCATTTAATGATCGAATATTTTTCAAAGTTATAAGGCGAATTTTAGATAACTTCGATAACTTAAATTTAATCCCTTTACATATCCTTTTTTGAAATGTACAGTTATAAATTTTATTCTGACATTTACAAAAATGATGATTCATCTTTGCATTTAGTATGCTGAACCACTAGACATTTATGAAGTCAAGTCTATTTTTAGAGGATATGGTGTCGTTATAAATTAACATTCACCTCTTTTGCATCGGACTTAATCGTTTATTCCACCCGCTTGAACTGCAGTAAAAAATATATTTCATTAGTCTTTAATAGTAAGCTTTATATTCTTAGAATCAGTTAAATATAATTTCTTGGTTATATTTTGTATTGTCTGATATTAAAAAATATATACATGTATTGGTTTATTCAAAAAGTTTAGAAATTAAATAATTTTAAACTGAAACATTCCAAATGATATAGTTTCAAATTTTAACTGTTCAAAGTTGAACAATTTCAAACTGATAACTGGTATAGTTACATAACTCTAATCTGAATACTTTTAAAATTGAATAAATCTATATTAAAACGTTTAAAATACAATATAATTTGACTTTTACTTTTGCTCCGTTTTCAGAAAAAGAAAACAACAATAGAGGTTCTTGAAGACCTTGACAAGGTAAATTAATTTCTATTGATAATTATTTTTAATCTTTATTCTCGTTTAATTTATAAATTTTAATTTATAATAATTTATGTAACTTTGAATATTTACATTCTTTCGTATAGAAAATTAAGGATATTGAAAAGTATGGGCTTTTCACGGAACAAAGGCATAAGAAGATCGTTGGTACTTTGATTGCTTACAGTGTCATTGTATATATAATTGCAGCTTTAACGTGTTATTTCTACTTTTTTCCCACCTCGCCATACGACCAATTAATTTACGTCATACCGTTGTTCATCTTTCCAATAATGTAAGTTTCTTTTGTCACTTAATAAAGACGTTCCTGTATCATTAAGATTAGGTTTAAAGTTATATATTTACGATCCTAGAATCCTGTGTGTAAAGAAATTGGTATCATGGTACTACAAGCGAAAGCTTCGAAGAAACGAAGTAAAGCTTTCAACAATGCAGCAGGAGAAAAAGAAGATTTTGGATGAAGTAACTGAGAAAGAAACATACAAAAAGGCCAAAGAAATCCTACTCAAGTTTGCACCTGATCAACTCCGAATGACTCCTGTAAGTTTTGAATACTTAGATCTAAATAAAATTTTTTTTATTTTAATAAGTTTAAAAATATACTTTTATTTTTTATTAAATCTCATTATCTTTTGCTTTTATTTACAGCTTTCGCCTCAGGTTCGTATGATTATTACGCAATGAAGCCAAAGTTTATTAAGTATCTAGAAAAATTTATAATTGAATTCATTTTTTGGATGAGATATGTTGTAGAGGAAGTGATTCTTAATGTCAATTTATTTTAGCCGAATTACAAGATCACATCACCAAATAGAGACACACCTCGCCGATCTAGTACACCACAACAACTTATTGGTCCACCTTTACCTGGTGCAAGCGAATTGAGACGACGGGCACTTACGTCTTCAAATATCGCATCTAGTGGTAGGCTTTCATTTATGAGTCCTCCGCAAGTTCAGCAATTTCAGCAAGTTTCTGCATCTCCCCTTGCGGCTTCGCCTTTCCATTCAAGCATTAGAGCAAATAATGCTCCAACTACTGGCCCCAGTTAGTATATTTACTAATTTCCTTCCCATTAAATTCTTAATTTCTTCCCTCATTTATAATTTTACGCAAACCTGAAACAGAATTCAGAGTTGCTTTTGGTCAATAACGTAACAATGTTTTAATCACTGCTTAATCTCTTCGACAATTAATATTCTTTTCTCTATTTGTAATTGAGTTGTACAATTATTAGTAGGAACACCTCTTCCGCGGCCGATACTTCCACAACACAGAAGCTACTTGGACAAATTGGTGGAGTATTTGGTGGGAGATGGCCCATCAAATCGTTATGCTTTGATCTGTCGTCAATGCGAATCTCACAATGGAATGGCTTTGAAAGAAGAATTTGAATATTTCGGTAAAAAACGCTTACATTTAATAAATTATGGAGTTCTGTCTATTGAATCATTTTGTGCCAATAAAATACTAATATTTTGTGCCTACGAATACTTTTTTTATAGGATTCAGATGTTGTTATTGTAATTTCTGGAATCCAGCGCGCAAGCAAAAGCCATCGGCTCCTAAATTAGAGAATGAAGCGAGCCTTTTAAGTCCCTCATCTACAATAGCACCACTCACCATTTCAAACGTCGCCAAATCAACTTTACAGCCAGAACAACTCGCTGATGCGGAAGGATCAACCACTCCTTCTGAAACAGGTAATTTTAAACCAATAATTTATTTGAAATTATACTTTGAACACACATATGTAAGACGCTTAATAAAACTAAAATACAACTATCAAGTATCAACTATCAAATATAAAATACTAATATCAACTATCAAATACAACTTGCATTTTTTTCAGACTCAGATATCGAGGTAGTGGAGAAGCCAGTCGAAACTCCGGAAAGTGAGGTTTTGGAAGAGGAAGGAAAAGGGGAAATTGATGGTAAATTATTTTTGGACTAAACATTCTGTTTTTGAAAACTATGTTGGACTTATTATTCTTAATCGCTAATATATTTCTGGATTAGTTGTAGATTCTACAAATGTTGAAGAAGCAAAGGTCGATGAAGAAGCAAAGGTCGATGAGCATGCAAAGGGCGATGAACACGCAAAGGGCGATGGTGAAGTAAAAGAAGAATCTTTAATTGAGCGAATGGATGTTGATCAGTCTCCGATAAAGTAACTTATAAAAGTCTATTGCATGTTTGATAGAAAATGCACTATAACTTTTCACTCTACTGTCAATTCCTTGAATGTGATGAATGCGATCTTATTCTTCATCGACACACATGAATGTGTCTTTGTATGTAAGAAGTTTACACTAAAAAAAGACACTATTAGGTCTCGTATTTATTGAAAGTTGTACAAAAGTATCTTTTCCGGAAAAAAGTTGCTAAGAAACGTTGTTAACATCAAATTGTTAGTGCGATTAGAAATTTCTCATTTATGAAAATTTTATTGAATATTGAAAATTATAAAAAAAAATTGTTAAGAACTAATCAAAATTGTATTTTTACAGAGAGAAACGAAATGTTTCTCGAATGTTTTCACAATCATCTTTGTCGATTATACACTTTTGGAAGGTTTAGAATTCAACTGTTCAGAAAACTGTACATATTTGTAAGAAGTAACTGTTTAAAAGAAGTAACTATTTAAAATGGAGGATAAAATAACCATACGTGATTTATGACAATAGTTAGGGAACACTAGTTTGAAGTACTCGATAAGTTTAGTCATTGTGTGTGTACTTTCAGTTTTTGAAAAGAAATTTCATGTGTCTTAAAGTTTACCTGCAAGTAAATGATTATCGACTGCATAAAATCAATTGGGATTCGTAGTAATTTTGCAATTTATTGGGAATATTGAATAAAATATTCACTGCTTGTGATACATTTTTCTAACGCGTATGGCGACTGTTGAAAAAAAGCACATTAAAAAATCAAAAAACACATTTGATACTTCACGAATTAACAATTGATTGTATCCTTTTTTTTATTCCAGATTGATTTTTTAATATATTCGACATTATTGGATTTTAGTTAAGATTGCAAAATGTAATGTAAAGGTGAATATCGAACATAAAATGTTTGATATCAATAGTAATTAGATATTTGTAAGGCCGCATTGAATTTTTAATCATGCACGCAAAAATATGTTGTAAGACACACTGAGAAGGTAGCATTATGCAGGGATATAAATTTTCAAGAGTTTAATAGAAATTGAGTTTTAGAAGTGGAGATTGTGAAAAGTGCGTAAAGTATAGTATATTTTTGCGTTATGCTACCTTTGAATTTTCAATCATTGTGCACTTTATCAGTGATAGAAAAATTTTTATTCAATAAAAACAAATAATTTTCATTATATCTGAAGTAAAGATACTTTTGGATAAAAATAAAAGGTTTATTAAGTAATCGAATTATAGAATATATTCTTCTTCATTTCTCCTTTCCCCTCGATGAAATTTCATTCTACAAGAATATTTTCAAAACATTTTGTTTTAAAATTATTATCTATTAGTAAGAGTTTGAAGAAATAGTTTAAATTTCGCGCTACGTATTTACAGTAACTGAAGAATGGTGGTTGGTCGTCGATCGCAAAAAGTGCATAACAATTTCTCGAGCGTGATTGGTCGCTTCATGCAGTAGGGAAAAATCAGCCAATCACCGCTCGATTCGTAATATCTCGTGTGTTCCAAAATCACTCAAAATTGCTCATCAGGTTCCGTCGCATCATGTGAACTGTGAATTAGTTTTTGCATAAAGTCTGATAAAGTAAAAAATTGTTTGCTCGTAGAAGAAATACCGCACGAGGTAAATCCGTAATTTTAACCGGCATCTCAAAATAATCTGCGATAATTCCTAATACAATTGATAGTATATCAATCAATCTCATTGTTTCAAAGAAAAGTGCTTGCAATTTTTGTATATATTCAACACTGTATGTTTCTCAAAAATGGACTTTGCCTACGAATTTTAAGAGATTTTAATTTAATTGATTTTATAGAGTAAAAAAGGTTCTTTGTGCTTATTAGTTTATTTACAGCTTTTATATTCTTTGTGTGAGTTTTAAAATTTCAAATCATAATGTGTTCGGTAATAAAGAGGAAAACCGGTGTCTTCTCGTTATACTTTGTGGATGCTTTGTTAGGCGCC